>OX246744.1:43793278-43936613 GCA_945910005.1 Isoperla grammatica
TTTACACCATTTTCAAAAAGACCATTTTAATCATAATTTAGAGTAAATTTCAATAAAACTCTGTTCATTCACAATTTATATGCCATGTTCAAAATTATTAGCTGTTCTAAATTCTTAAACATTTCGGTTGAATTTTAGTAGGATTTATTAATTTATATTATTTATGGATATTAATAGTTATTCTATTAATCAGTTAAAGCCGTCGCATTTGGCCGAGGTCAATTAGGCGTTGGTGTAGTAAACCGCGGTCTCTGCGTTCCAGGTTCGAATCCTGGCTCGGGCATGGATATCATGATTGTGGCGTTTTTTCATCTTCATAATCACCCACTCATCGTCTCGATTAGCCTCGTTGCAAAAATGTGGGACGTAAAACCCCAAATATCATCATCATTAATCAGTATAACTAGTTCTTCTAGTTCCCCACTATTTTCTGCCTTTGGGGCACCCACCAGTTTTTTGGGCTAGAACCGCTCCTGATATCCAAAGTACAGTCATACAGTAATCTTAAACGGGTGCCACCTATTTATTGCAAGTTAAGTCCGAAGTCACCAAACTTTTTAATCGGCCGATTTACTAATCTCGTATTGGTTAATGGTTTCAACAAACATTACATACAAGATGCATGGTGGCTTCTACCGGGCGCCATTTTTGATCTCCGATTAACAGAAAATCGCCGGATTAAGGACCAGTTTCACAAACTTTAATCCGGCGATTTTCTGTTAATCGGAGATCAAAAATGGCGCCCGGTAGAAGCCACCATACATTTTGTATGTAATGTTTGTTGAAACCATGGTAACCAATCCGAGATTAGTAAATCGGGCGATTAAAAAGTTAGGTGAATTCGGACCTAAAGTTTGGTGAAACTTTCCCTCAATCTGTTACGATAATTCACAATGATAAGAGATATTATGTTTCCCGTAAGAGTGGGCTCGCCTACAGCGTCTAGTTGGTCTCTAGGCTGTCAAGTCAACTTGTCAAGTGACCAGTCTTATGGGCGTAGGAAGCGACCTGATATATACAACATTGATATCATTTGCATGTGCCCTACATTCATCACTCATAATGGAGTGGAGTAAAGCAGGCTTCGGCAATTAGTATTCATAAGGAACCAAAGTCAGTCGAGCCCCAATAACAGGCGGTTATCATTTTTTTTTAAATGTTCAATAAGTAAAACAAAATACGTAAAAAAAAAAAAAAAAAAAAATGAATAAATAAATAAATAAATAAATAAATAAATAAATAAATAAATAAATAAATAAATAAATAAATAAATAAATAAATAAATAAATAAATAAATAAATAAATAAATAAGTAAATAAATAAATAAATAAATAAATAAATAAATAAATAAATAAATAAATAAATAAATAAATAAATAAATAAATAAATAAATAAATAAATAAATAAATAAATAAATAAATCTTGATTGTTCTCATGCTTTCAGCCTCCTCATCACTCACGTCCAGCACACCCCCCGCCCCCCTCACCCTCCGACCGCCAACACCGCTGCTACCTCCAAGTGCTCCCCAATATCAGTCAGCGAGCCTCTCATAGGCTGTGAGTGTCGCATGACGTAACTTATAGATCAGATGCCGCGCTAGTGACGTCACCTCATGACGTCATACAATGAGTCACGCTCTCTGGTGGAACGCGGGCGAGGTACACTCATGCGTACACTGAGCTGTCGCGCCCTCGACATTAGAGAATATGTTGCGCTCAAGGGAAACACGACATAGGGAAATAGTCCAATCTAGGATGAAAACGCAAAATAAAATCACATTTCAAGTTTTTCCTACTCATTCCGAAGAACGAGAGTTGAGTTGGCGGGGGGGGGGGGGGGGGGGGGAGATGACAACGCAAAATAAAACCCTTTTCCCAATTTTTCCTACTTATTCGGAAGAACGGGAGATGGGTTGGAGAGGGCTGGGTTGGGGGGGGGGGGGGGGTGGGGAGGAAACGCAAAATAAAACCCTATTCGCATTTTTTCCTATACTTATTCCGAAGAACGGGTGATGGAATGAAGAGGGGTGGGGGGTGGATAAAAAAGCAAAATAAAACCCTTTTTTTAATTGTTCCTACTTATTAGGAAGAACGGATGATTGGATGGGGGGGGGGGGGGGGGGGAGCGGATGAAAACGCAAATGGCTTCATAGGCCACTTTTGACGTTTAGGGGTGTTGTGTTTTCTACTTGGAGGAAGAATGCTACATTTTGTATTGTATAACTATGGTTGGTTCGCTCAAAGTACCACAATTTCAATTTTATTCTTTACACAAGAAATACAGATAACAGATAATATACATGTGTACAGTAATAAATCGATAAGAAGCTCACATAGGACAAGAAATCGTCAAAATATTTTGGATGAAAACACGAAATAAATAAATAAATGATTTTTAAGTTTATTTTACATTTTCCCAGCAAAATCTACAAAACTCAGGACACTAACAGTTTATTCGTTATTTTACCGTTTTTGTCTGCATGTGGCTCTTTTGACCGTTTGGGGTTTTTTCTGCTTCAGGAAGAACTTACACATCTCCCATTTTGCATGGTTACGTCAAGTACGTCATACGCGGTCATATGCGGTATAATTAATTTCAAATTTATTCTTACCAAAAGAAATACAGATAACACAAAATGCAATCGTGTACGTGTGGGCATACAGTATAATAATGATACTGAAAATAATCCATAAAGAACGGGGAACTCTCAAAAATGTTATGAAAATTAAAAATGAATACATCGGAATCGGGATCGGAATCATAATCCGAAAATCGGGAAAGAGTTTAAGCCCCAACCACAATTGTCGGTATCGGGATTGCAATCGCAATGCGGTAAAAGTGAAAAAGCAGGGTTTTGTCGCTGTTCTCAATAAAATCGTAATGTCGACACGATTTTGCATGACAAAATGTACGATTGCGATCCTGAATACGATCACGATGCCCCAACAATAATTGTGGTTAGGCTTAAGAACCCTTCCTAACGATAAACGGGGGAGGGGGGGGGGGGGGGGGTGACATGCATGTACGTCGCATCCCTTTAGATTGTGACCGAGTGCCAAGCCCAGATGTTTGTTGTGTAGATATCTGTGAGACAGTGACGGACATAACTAATGAAGTGAGTAGGTAGCCGTCTACACATAACACAACCCGCTAGCCATGCGTGTAAGACAAGTTGCCTACGCGCTTTGTCTCAGGGGCTTCGCAGAGAGAAATAAAATAACGCGCTCTCGTAACCTTATCCGTCAGACTGTCATTGAAATATACGTTACCCATCAATGTCAAACTATAACTTACTTTTCATGTAGCCTATTTAACTTTGTAACAATAAATGTATGTACAGCCAACGGTTTAGCCGCGGTCGCTTAGCCGGTTCCCATACGAACACCGAAGTTAAGCAACATCGGGCTAGGTCAGGAGGTGGATGGGTAACCACTCTCCTCTGAAACACTAGTTGCCGTTGGTTAGAGCAGATTGGAGGGTTAGAAAGCTTGTGTAACAGCTTCGTTCTTCTCGTCAACTGCTCGGCAGTCCAGGTTAATGGAGGAACCTATATGACTGGTCAAAGTTACACCGTCCTTTCGGATGGGACGTAAAGCCGGTGGTCTCCTTGGTACTTTTCGACAGGAGTAGGCTACGTGCCGGTACCAGGCTTCCCCTCCTCCCTTCCTCATTATCATTCACCAATCATCACTCATCAGGCTAAAGAGGGTATTGTGCCCTACACTGGGCTTAATTACAATCAAATAAATAATAAATAAATGTATGTACCTGTAGGCTAAAAAGGGTATGGGCTGTGGTATATGCATGCCCAGAACCCTACACTGGCCATCATGTCCCGTCATGGAACAGGAAAATCACAATAAAATTGAATAAGCCGGTGAATCATTAACGCAGTCGAGATTTGCGCAGCTCACCCAGAAAGGTGAAAAAAATAATATTCTATAATAATAATAAACAGTCTTGGTTTTGAAATACAAGCAATCAAACATTTAAATAAAATTTTAAGTAAATCAATTCAAAGTCGTGCCACAATAATAATTTAAAGGTTGAGTTTGAATGAGAGTTTGATTAACTTTGGATTGATTCTGGAACATCTAACAAGAAGCCATCTAGTAAGAGTAAGTTGTTGGAACCCCTAGATTACTGTTAGCACAGATAACTGTTAGCGTGTAAGTTTGACATAGTTTGAAGCTCCACCTCCCTAGTTGTGTAACCACCGCCCAGCTTAACAAATGACTGATTATAAAAAGATGTGAATACATATTATGATATTATGATAGTCGGGTGGTCACGGGGGTGAGGGGTGGTCACAGCGATGGAGGGAGCAGCAGGGGAGCGTCAAACTAAGAATATATCAACTCTAGTAATCCGACGAATTCTGGAACTCAACTCATAACTGAATAGATTCATGTTGTCACGACATGATCTCCAACATGTCCATGCAACATGTTTAACATGTTCATTCTCAGTAACTGCTACTGTTATGCACAAACAACATAATATGGAGGTACCGGAAAACATCACAATACACCATGCATGCTATATTGGCACTCTCTAACTTTTTACCGGAAATGAAAAAAATTCGTACAATAAAGAATAAACACGCCCCAAGACTCTGACTTCCGATAAATAAATAAAAATACTCACATTCAGAGTCTACCCACTCAGTAGTGAAACTGATTTTCAGTTGGGGACTTCAATTTAGAGCGACTAAACCAACCGTAGGCTCCGAACACTATCGACAAGTGAGCGATAACCAATCGAAGATCAATATTTCATTACGAAACATCAGTGATTGGACAGTGCGAGCACCTGCGGACAAATAAATGTCAGAATCAACAAGGCCGATTCAGAACAACTTTGAATTTATTGAGTGCTTCGTTGCTAGGACGGCTCTAGGTCACCGTTTTCTTATTCATAAGATAAGAAGTAATGGAACTGAATCCTTAATAGAAGTTAAAAACTTCTGCCTGAAGCGGGAATTGAACCCGGGACTTTCTGCATTGGAAACAAGGATGCTAACCACTGGACCAACGAGCCACCATCCGATGCTTTCGTCATAGGCGAGGAGCTCTTAGCCAATCAGCGAACCGCTCGAGACAAACCCCCTCAATAGCGGTCGCTGATTGGCTACGAGTGGGGGTGTGTTCCTTGCCTGTGTAAAAGTAGGAGAAAGGTTGCTGTGCGAGTATGCGGTGACTTAACTGTTATACTAGCAACCGATGGGTGACCACTCTCCTCTGAAACACTAGTTACCGTTGGTTAGAGCAGATTGGAGAGTTCGAAAGCTTGTGTAACACCTTCGTTCTTCTCGTCAACAGTCCAGGTTAGTGGAGGAACCTATATGACTGGTCAAAGTTACACCGTCCTTTCGGATGGGACGTAAAGCCGATGGTCCCCTTGGTACTTTTCGACAGGAGTAGGTTACGTGCCGGTACCAGGCTTCCCCTCCTCTCTTCCTCATTATCATTCATCAATCATCACTCATCAGGCTAAAGAGGGCATTGTGCCCGACACTGGTCTTAATTACAATAATGTAAGTATATTGAGTACAGAGTTTAGCTTTGAACTTTGCTGGCACGGTTTCCCGAGCTGGGCCCTTTAGAGCAGATGAAGGAATGTAGGATTAATTAAAAACACATAAACCCGAGGGTGGGGGGGGGGGGGGGAGGAGGGGGGGGGGGAGTCTCAGTCTAGGGCTGAACCATCCAGGGCCCAGAGCCCCTCCTATAGACTGGTACAAATCCCGCGGCACCCGCTCTTCTTTGCAGTCCAGGCAGACGAATAGAGGGACCTTAAGTTCGTTCATTTGTCCAGTTCGTAACTGTTCGGTAACAAGTTGGAACACAGCGGAAACGCGTCATCGAACAGGAAGTTGGCCGAGTCTAGTGCGAAAAAACATGTGTTCTGCCTTCACACAAATGAACACCAATCTAGTCAGAGACACCTGTTAATTTTAGGTTAAAACTGTCTTTAAATTAAATAGGGCGAAAGATAACTGAATTAATCTTTGGTAGGGCCTAAGCCAAGTTTGTGATGGTTCAATTAAACGTATGAGATAAGCAACGAGAGTACGGGCGTCTAGGCTTAAATGAGGTTAGGTAGGCCTATTGGACTAAATAAACGTTAAATAATTATTTTCTATCCTTAATGTAACAAACATAACGACCCTATTCAATTAGACGACGGACATGTCGTAATCTGCATTAAAATGTATATTAATTAACACGTTACCGCTATGTCTAATTTGTATTCCCGCTCTACATCTTGTTCTACTCAACTCACTCCTCTTTTTCATTCCGGACAGTTCGAACATGTTCGGCCTGTTTGCAAACAGTTGCCGGCGGACAACTGAACACCACCAGAACATATGTTTTTTTTACAGATGAACAACGAACACCCTGTTCGGACTGTTCGAGACTGTTCGGAACGGACAAATGAACGAACCTCTTGGTTTGGTATTGCGAATGAAGTGAAGACGCGTTGTCCAATCAGAGGCCGCCATTCAAGCGAGCGCGTGCGTAACACGGCCGATGGTTGGAGAACGCGTAATTTCGTTGTCCGCGACGCCGAAATCTGAATGAAACACTTTTATCAATGACATATCAGCAATTTGGGCCACTTAAACACTAAAATCAGACTTTGCACATGTTTTTCGAATTTCTGTGATTACATTTTGCGAAATAAACAATATTTAATCTTTTGCTAGAATTTTGGCTACAATGTCCAATCGTATACAAATATTTACGTATGGTGGCAGCACAGATAATATTTTGTATAAACTGTGATATTATCTGTGGTGGTATAACCTACTTTGTTTTTGCTTTTAGTATTCAATTGTATAACTTTATCAGTAAGAAATAAACTAGAATTTGCATATATAAATTCCAACTGACCGCTACGTTTCAAAGTAGGAGCCACTATTTTGTAATACCCATTATGTTTTTGGATTGTGTTTATTGTTAAACATGAATGAAATATGTAAAATAGCAAACCATGAAAATAAACTACTACAACTACGTCACTGTTTCAAGAACGACCACGACATTCGAAAAAAATTTCTGCGCCGAGAACCATTTGAAATCCCCCGCGTTTGAACGTTACCATGTTCACCAACACAAAATTAAAAAATACAATTATTTATGTTTTTTTTACTAATTTAACTTACAGTTTTTTTCAATAGGACAAAGGGTTTTTAATCAAATACTGTATACAACTTAAAGGTTGATACATATTTTTTAAATAATATTGTATGGCTGTTTTATCTTTTAATAATTTTATACGTTATTTTAACTCGGAGTGTTGGCTATATTGAAGAGGCGTCGAGTACGACGACGCGTTGCTGATAATTTTAGAGGGCAGTGTAAAGTGAATGCATGTTTTGTTCAGCGTTGAATGTCAATGACATTTTGTTACATTAAAAACTATTTTCGACTGTTTTGTGCATAATCATCTTTAATCACGAAGAGAAATATTCAAGCCTGCACAATGGCGGCATTGGAACTTTTAACTCTGCAGTTGAAAAATATAAGAATACCTCAACATGCTGAGAAAATCTACAAAGATGAATGCGTTTATTCATTTGATACGCCGGTAAGTTAGGTTATGTCAGGCTAAGGGCTCGGTTAATGATTTCTCATGAGAAACTAGGTTTACTTTGTACTAAAAGAGTTTAGGGCAAGAGAATTCAGTGTTGCTTAATGACTTGGCTCGGCCGTAATCATAGGCCCAGTCAAAGTTTTTTTTGTATGCTTTCGTGTACGGTAACGCCTAGGCTTATGTCGATTAGGGTCAGCCAGTGCTAGGCCTAGGTCTAGCGCCTAGGCCTAGGACGTATTCTCGAGGGAGGCAATACCTAGGCCTAGGCTAGGCCTAGGTCTAGACCGGAACTGCATTCCAGTTAATGACTACGTATATCACACAAGTTTAAGGCGCCTAGGATGAAGGCGCCTTGGTTCCAATCGGTTGCAGAGTGTGGTATAGCCCCTAGGCCTACACGGCAAATTTACCTCAAAGCGGCGGCGATCCAACTCGCTTGGGCAAGCGAATTGGAGGTTAGAAATTCACTTTGATTTAAGTGATATACACGTCAAAGCGGCTCCGCAATGCACAGCCTGTGTTGTGATTGGCTGAATTCGCAGCCGGTGTAGATAAGGGCGCTTCAGATTGACATAACATACAGAGCAGATTCCTCACTCGGCTACCGATTGAAAGCAAGGCGCCTTCATCCCAAGCGCGTTAAAATTGCGTGATATACGTAGTCAACGTCTTGTATTTAGATGGCTAATGTAAAATGTTGTGAATTGTTCTTGAAAGCTACGTAGGCCTACATGTATTTGTCTTTCAGGAAACGGATTCTGGGCTTTACATCTGCCTCAAGACCTTCTTAGGGTTCGGTCGGGACTACGTCGAACACTTCCACCGGAAGACCGGGAACTCAGTGTTCTTACACATCCACCGTGACAAAAGAGAGGTAACTACGATAATGCTCGTAAACACAATTTTTCTGCTGTATTGAAAGTTGAAACACTGTTTAAATAATATTCTAGCTAGTAACATAGGAAGCTAAATTTACTATACTAATTAATAATTATTTATTTATTATAATCCTACAAACACAGTGTTGCAAACTGTCCTGGTTTTAGTTGCTGTGTCCCTTATCCCGATTTATTTTGTCGAGACGTTTACTAGGCCTACATTTATCTCGCGAGCTGAGTCCGTACAAGATTTCCCTGATAAACACGTTGGTACGTACCGAGGGCGAGAACTTTTCCTCAGTACATTTATCAGGGAAATCTCTTACGAACCTGGTGTGTATGCACGGACTCAGCTCGCGTGGTAAACGTAGTCTACTTATATTAGGCGGTTGTTTTTAATCAATAGATCTATTTCCAAATTCCAACTAAGCCTAAAAATACTGGATAATTTTCTACTAAGAACAAATGTTTTGTGGATTTTATGTGTTCAATTAATAAGACAAAAACAAAAATTTTGTCTTTCCCTGTGCAAATTTCTACCATTTTGTTAAAACCGTCCACGCTAGCCTAAAAGCATCAAGTTCATCTAAGACATATATACCCTATGGTTGTTTTTAAATGACAAAACATTAAAAACAAAATATTTATTAAGAGACTAAAGCCCAATTCCAGAATTCAACCAACACTCAACGAATTTCAGATTAATTCCAATAAGCGATAACTGATAAGTGATTAGTCACGGATTTGTGCCACAAATGGTGAGGTCAACAAAGAGTCATCGACTAATCACTCGGTTATTGGAATTAATCTGAAACTGTGTTGAACTCTGGAATTCGGTTCAACTCAAGTTAGCATTTCACTTGATGTAAACAAACAACAAACTCGAATTGGATGCTATCATTTGAGTGTGTGAGCATTGTAGTATGAAATTTATATGAATTTGAAATACATAATTAACTCTCCCTGTCCTACCTCCCACATTTGTGAATACCGGTAGGCCTACCTTGATAATAGAATTAGTTTAATGTAAAAAGTTTTGGTTTGTTGTTCATCTTGACACATATTGACATGTAATATTGTCATGTATAGTGTATGAATTCATGTACTAGGCCTACATAAAGCTTGTTCCAAGCTAGTTCAACAAACACATAATGTGCAGCGCTGGCATCTTGGTGGTGGTACAAACATTGGAAGATTGCGTAGGAATGTTAACGTTTGATCGAGGTGACGGCATATTTTAAATAATGTCTCTAACTCCATTTCTGACTGTTCACACTGTGTACCAAGTTCAGTGACTTGTATAGACATACAAATATGTAAATAGTGTAAAGAGAGTTGATATTGTAATGTGTATAGAAATTTAAAAAAACCGGAAGGGACAAGATTCATGGGGACTTCTGACTCAGTCTCCTCTCTTCCTTCGTCGGGCAAGGCCACGTCAGGCCGAAACAGTTTCGAGGTTATTTGTCCATTCTTCTTTAAATGTTTCTATCAACTCTGAAGGTCAACATCAAGGTAAGCTGTTGGTTTCCTTCCTATCCACCCCCATGCTAAATACGAGCCCTTGTTTATAATATTTATCTAGGCCTATAGGCCTAGCCTAGCTACTTTATTACGGGAATGAATTTGATGTCTGCTAGAAGCTTAGAAATCTTTAAACAGAAAATATCTAGCAGCCGTCGCCTATCATACTGCAATGTTTTTAGCTGTCATACTGCAATGTTAGCAGCAGTCGCCTGTCATACTGCAATGTTTGTACCGTCCCCCATGCTGCGATCTCGTGAGTAAAAACAGAACACTCGACGCAGTTTCAGATTAGTTCCAATAGGCCCGAGTGATAAGTGATTAGTCACGAATTTGTGCCACAATTGGTGAGGTCAACAAAGAGTCATTGACTAATCGCTCGCTTATTGGAATTAATCTGAAACTGCGTTGAACTCTGGAATGAATTCTTTTAACAACCAATCATCAAGTTTCACTCAGTATCAGTATCATCTTGTTTAGCAGTCTCCTGCTACTTGAAATCATTGATTTTAGTGACTCCAGTCTCCAGACTCGCCACGGGGTTAGGCCTATAGCCTGTTGTTACGAATGTAATCTTGAAACTCTTGTGATTTGAAAAGATTTCTGAAACTTACACTGATAGCATAAAAAGGAACAAGACCTATATACTGCATTGATGATAGCTTATATTATTATTATTATTATTTTTTTATTGAAAATCATACAATCTCGGTCAAAACATGTTACTATATGGACGTAATGTCAATTATTTCCGTGTGTCTACCTTATTAAACTTCACTAATTACATGTTACTAGTATAAACAGTCATCAATCTCGGTCAAAGCCGGTGTTTACATGTTATACGGACAATACGGATGTAATGTCAAGTATTTCCGTGAGGTACCTTGTTCAACTTCAGTCGTTACTGTCTTATTAGTACTTGTTCATTACACTGTATATTGATATGATATTTATTTATTTATTTATTAATTTAATATAGCGCTTTTGGTTACATCCAAGAAGGTGCACGAGAATCTTCTTATTTCTTCTTTTTTATCTTATTTGCGTCGTCTTCGTGTGTGTGTTCTTTGCGTATTATTATTATTATTATTATTATTATTATTATGATTATTATTCTTATTATTATTGTTATTATTGTTATTATTATTATTATTATTATCCCGAGCGCTGTTTCCAGATAGCTGTTGTCCAGCAGGGCGACGGCCCCGAGAAGAAGATAACGCGCCTGGCTATCGGCGTCGAGGGCGGCTTCGACCCGGAGTCTGGCAAGAAGAAGTTTGAGTACGAGGACGCGTACGCGGTGGTGGTCCTGCCGTCGTTCGCCTCGGTCGCCTACCCAGACGAGACGCTGCCCGAGGTGGTTCAGAGGGCGGTGAGGGGCGTCATAGAGGCGGAGAGCGCGACCAAGCTGGCGGAGCTGGAGGCCATGGCAGGGACCTGGGACGGGGAGGCCCGCGTGGTGTCCAGGTGAGTCACAGCCCCCGTAACACGGACAGACTCTCGTTGAGAGGGCGGTGAGGGGCGTCATAGAGGCGGAGAGCGCGACCAAGCTGGCGGAGCTGGAGGCCATGGCAGGGACCTGGGACGGGGAGGCCCGCGTGGTGTCCAGGTGAGTAACTCACAGCCCTCGTAACACGGACAGACTCTCGTTGAGAGGGCGGTGAGGGGCGTCATAGAGGCGGAGAGCGCGACCAAGCTGGCGGAGCTGGAGGCCATGGCAGGGACCTGGGACGGGGAGGCCCGCGTGGTGTCCAGGTGAGTAACTCACAGCCCTCGTAACACGGACAGACTCTCGTTGAGAGGGCGGTGAGGGGCGTCATAGAGGCGGAGAGCGCGACCAAGCTGGCTGAGCTGGAGGCCATGGCAGGGACCTGGGACGGGGAGGCCCGCGTGGTGTCCAGGTGAGTCACAGCCCTCGTAACACGGACAGACTCTCGTTGAGAGGGCGGTGAGGGGCGTCATAGAGGCGGAGAGCGCGACCAAGCTGGCGGAGCTGGAGGCCATGGCAGGGACCTGGGACGGGGAGGCCCGCGTGGTGTCCAGGTGAGTAACTCACAGCCCCCCTCGTAACACGGACAGACTCTCGTTGAGAGGGCGGTGAGGGGCGTCATAGAGGCGGAGAGCGCGACCAAGCTGGCGGAGCTGGAGGCCATGGCAGGGACCTGGGACGGGGAGGCCCGCGTGGTGTCCAGGTGAGTAACTCACAGCCCTCGTAACACGGACAGACTCTCGTTGAGAGGGCGGTGAGGGGCGTCATAGAGGCGGAGAGCGCGACCAAGCTGGCGGAGCTGGAGGCCATGGCAGGGACCTGGGACGGGGAGGCCCGCGTGGTGTCCAGGTGAGTAACTCACAGCCCTCGTAACACGGACAGACTCTCGTTGAGAGGGCGGTGAGGGGCGTCATAGAGGCGGAGAGCGCGACCAAGCTGGCGGAGCTGGAGGCCATGGCAGGGACCTGGGACGGGGAGGCCCGCGTGGTGTCCAGGTGAGTAACTCACAGCCCCCCTCGTAACACGGACAGACTCTCGTTGAGAGGGCGGTGAGGGGCGTCATAGAGGCGGAGAGCGCAACCAAGCTGGCGGAGCTGGAGGCCATGGCAGGGACCTGGGACGGGGAGGCCCGCGTGGTGTCCAGGTGAGTAACTCACAGCCCTCGTAACACGGACAGACTCTCGTTGAGAGGGCGGTGAGGGGCGTCATAGAGGCGGAGAGCGCGACCAAGCTGGCTGAGCTGGAGGCCATGGCAGGGACCTGGGACGGGGAGGCCCGCGTGGTGTCCAGGTGAGTCACAGCCCTCGTAACACGGACAGACTCTCGTTGAGAGGGCGGTGAGGGGCGTCATAGAGGCGGAGAGCGCGACCAAGCTGGCGGAGCTGGAGGCCATGGCAGGGACCTGGGACGGAGAGGCCCGCGTGGTGTCCAGGTGAGTCACAGCCCCCGTAACACGGACAGACTCTCGTTGAGAGGGCGGTGAGGGGCGTCATAGAGGCGGAGAGCGCGACCAAGCTGGCGGAGCTAGAGGCCATGGCAGGGACCTGGGACGGGGAGGCCCGCGTGGTGTCCAGGTGAGTCACAGCCCTCGTAACACGGACAGACTCTCGTTGAGAGGGCGGTGAGGGGCGTCATAGAGGCGGAGAGCGCAACCAAGCTGGCGGAGCTGGAGGCCATGGCAGGGACCTGGGACGGGGAGGCCCGCGTGGTGTCCAGGTGAGTCACAGCCCTCGTAACACGGACAGACTCTCGTTGAGAGGGCGGTGAGGGGCGTCATAGAGGCGGAGAGCGCGACCAAGCTGGCGGAGCTGGAGGCCATGGCTGGGACCTGGGACGGGGAGGCCCGCGTGGTGTCCAGGTGAGTAACTCACAGCCCTCGTAACACGGACAGACTCTCGTTGAGAGGGCGGTGAGGGGCGTCATAGAGGCGGAGAGCGCAACCAAGCTGGCGGAGCTGGAGGCCATGGCAGGGACCTGGGACGGGGAGGCCCGCGTGGTGTCCAGGTGAGTCACAGCCCTCGTAACACGGACAGACTCTCGTTGAGAGGGCGGTGAGGGGCGTCATAGAGGCGGAGAGCGCGACCAAGCTGGCGGAGCTGGAGGCCATGGCAGGGACCTGGGACGGGGAGGCCCGCGTGGTGTCCAGGTAAGTCACCTTCCGCCCCCCTCGTTGCGGCTGTTCTTTGCCAAGGGCAGTGCTGCCACCACGTGACACTTTTTTAAAACTATAAAGCATTTTTTTTTTTTTATCTTTTGTAACTATATAAAATAAATTTCTGAACTATTTAAGAGTTATTTTTTGTCTATCAAATAATTTTGTTTGTTAATTTTGTTCAAATATAAATCTTTTACTCCAAATCAAGATTTCCTTTTGGTCATTACAATCTAACTGTTGTAGGATCGAGTCACGCTCAAGTGATTGATAGAAACAAGTTCCGATTGGGCTAGTAATCTGGATCAGGTTTGCATAAACACCCTTGATAAGAACCTTAATTTTAATGACATGGTTTCATTTTTCAGTACATGGTTTGGCTGAGTGGGAGTGGCATAATTTTTGACGAAGAATCTTTACCTCAGTCTACTTTTATACCACTTTCTGTATGTATTATGGCAACTGATAGGCCACTTTTTAATGTTTTTGATAAGTAACTTATTTGGAAGACCTAAAGAATGGCAGCCCTGCGAGGGAAATATACTAAAACTTTGCTAAATTAAACGCCACACGAACGGTTACCATGGTCGTAAACATAAAAACCGCGCTTACCAATGTGCGTACATTTCGGCCGCTCACTTTCCGCTGGAATACCAGAAATTGCCCAATAAGTAGGCCTAGAGCTAAGTACATTTCGCCAACGACTGTACCACCGGAATGTGTAGAATTGATTTCATTTAATTAAATGAGCGCTCGAGTTTATCAATTTGAAACCGGAATGTGACAGAAATCGCCGCCAAAAGCATCGAAATCGGTAAAAATTGGCAAACGACGTCGATGTTCGTGTTACTCGTGTTGTTAACAACGTAAAGCACAAACAATCGGAACGTTACCCGATGTTTTTGTACACAATGAATAAAACTTTTCACCATCATTATCCATCGCCGTTTCCTGCTTCTGGCAGGGTCAGCTTGGGTTTCACAACCAAATTTTTCCACCTCTTCCTATCTTCCCACAGTCGTACTTCCTCTACTTGTTCCCAGTTCTCTCCTCTCGTCTGTAGGTCTTCAGCAATCTTTTCCTTCCATCTCTTCCTTGGTCTTCCCCGTCTTCTTCTTCCGCCTTTCGATCTTTTTTTCATATATTCTCCTGGGCATCCTCTCTTCCGTCATCCATCTCAGCCTTGTCCTTCCCATTCTGTCCCCTAGCTATAAATAAAATAAAATAGAATAAAACTGGTACTTGAATTAAATCCAGTAGGCTGTTAACTACTCGTCTGTGTCCGCAGACACGCCACCAACCTGCCGCAGATATCCAACGGCAAGCGCATCCCTCCCGGGGGTTGGCAGTGCGAGAAGTGTGACCTCACCACCAACCTGTGGCTCAACCTGACGGACGGATCCATCCTCTGCGGGCGGAAGTTCTTCGACGGGACGGGAGGCAACGACCACGCCGTGAGTTGACGAGGCGGCATTCATTTACGTACGAGCGTTCGGAAGTAGTTTTGACGTTTTTAGTCAACTAATTTCTCTTAAACAAATAAAAGGATTATTATGAAAATTTACCTACTTGCAGAGGGATGTCATATCTACGCATGATACTAAGTACATTTGTGACAAGCCTGCTAAAAAATAATACACTCACGTTTGATGTTCGGCGAAATAATACGGAGAATCTGTTTAAAATGGGTACATTATTTTTACTTAGGTTTGTGACAAATGTACTTAATACCATGCATAGATATGACATCCCTCTACAAATGGGTAAATATTTATAACAATCCTACTATTAGTTTAAGAGTAATTAGTTGGCAGCCAATACATCTGTAAAACTCCTACTGCCAAACGCTCTTAATTATTAAATATTTCTATTGCTCAAAATAGACTAGATGCATTCTGGTGGCAAAAAAATAAAGTATTATGAGGTTATTTTCATTGTTGGTTTATTGTTAAATCATAAATGTCGCTGTAAGAAGGTTGAATAGCAGTGCTATGTGTGTGTGTGTTAGTTTGAGTCCTCTAGTGCCTAATTTAAGGAAAAAGTGGAACTGCACAAACAAGTATTTAGTGGCAAGCGCCGGGGGGTGTGGGGGGTGCGGCCCCCCAGGGGATTTTTTTTTTTACCCTTTTTTCAAGAACATATTTAAATGGCTTGAGATGGTTTTCAATACATTTCATTAGATTTACTACCGCGATTCACTAAGCGCTTACCTCCTCAGAAAACATACAAAGTTAAATAGACGTTAAGAAATTGAAGATAATACGTGTAGATTTAGTATAATCCCTATAAGATTCAAAAATAAAATAAAAATAAAGTATATTTTATATTCTATCAGAACTTTCTTTTAAAGATAAATTCTTTTACTGCACGAATCACAAATTGCAGCTGTGCAATTGACTTTTGCAACTGCGCAAACAATGTCCAGCTGTGCACTAAATTAGGCCCTGGAGTCCTCAAATGAATAGGGGTTGGCAGAAAAGAGCCCAGGAAGGCCGTACTACAGCTCTAGTAAAATGTACTTATACTGTTGCGTGTCCGTACACACAGGTCCAGCATTATGCAGAGACCCACCACCCACTGGCTGTCAAGCTCGGGACCATCACCAACGACGGTAAAGCAGACGTCTTCAGCTATGACGAGGACGAGATGGTGGAGGATCCCTGCCTGGTGCAGCACCTGGCCCACTGGGGCATCAACATAGCCCAGATGGAGAAGGTGAGTAGCCCACTGGGTCATACCTGGCCCACTGGGGCATCAACATAGCCCAGATGGAGAAGGTGAGTAGCCCACTGGGGCAGGATCCCTGCCTGGTGCAGCACCTGGCCCACTGGGGCATCAACATAGCCCAGATGGAGAAGGTGAGTAGCCCACTGGGGCAGGACCCTGTCTGGTGCAGCACCTGGCCCA
Source organism: Isoperla grammatica (assembly GCA_945910005.1). Taxonomy (NCBI): domain Eukaryota; kingdom Metazoa; phylum Arthropoda; class Insecta; order Plecoptera; family Perlodidae; genus Isoperla; species Isoperla grammatica. The sequence continues at coordinate 43,809,829 of OX246744.1, forward strand.
CTGGGGCATCAACATAGCCCAGATGGAGAAGGTGAGTAGCCCACTGGGGCATCAACATAGCCCAGATGGAGAAGGTGAGTAGCCCACTGGGGCAGGATCCCTGCCTGGTGCAGCACCTGGCCCACTGGGGCATCAACATAGCCCAGATGGAGAAGGTGAGTAGCCCACTGGGGCATACCTGGCCCACTGGGGCATCAACATAGCCCAGATGGAGAAGGTGAGTAGCCCACTGGGGCAGGACCCTTGCCTGGCCCACTGGGGCATCAACATAGCCCAGATGGAGAAGGTGAGTAGCCCACTGGGGCAGGATCCCTGCCTGGTGCAGCACCTGGCCCACTGGGGCATCAACATAGCCCAGATGGAGAAGGTGAGTAGCCCACTGGGGCAGGATCCCTGTCTGGTGCAGCACCTGGCCCACTGGGGCATCAACATAGCCCAGATGGAGAAGGTGAGTAGCCCACTGGGGCAGGACCCTGTCTGGTGCAGCACCTGGCCCACTGGGGCATCAACATAGCCCAGATGGAGAAGGTGAGTAGCCCACTGGGGCATCAACATAGCCCAGATGGAGAAGGTGAGTAGCCCACTGGGGCAGGATCCCTGCCTGGTGCAGCACCTGGCCCACTGGGGCATCAACATAGCCCAGATGGAGAAGGTGAGTAGCCCACTGGGGCATACCTGGCCCACTGGGGCATCAACATAGCCCAGATGGAGAAGGTGAGTAGCCCACTGGGGCAGGACCCTTGCCTGGCCCACTGGGGCATCAACATAGCCCAGATGGAGAAGGTGAGTAGCCCACTGGGGCAGGATCCCTGCCTGGTGCAGCACCTGGCCCACTGGGGCATCAACATAGCCCAGATGGAGAAGGTGAGTAGCCCACTGGGGCAGGATCCCTGTCTGGTGCAGCACCTGGCCCACTGGGGCATCAACATAGCCCAGATGGAGAAGGTGAGTAGCCCACTGGGTCATACCTGGCCCACTGGGGCATCAACATAGCCCAGATGGAGAAGGTGAGTAGCCCACTGGGGCGTACCTGGCCCACTGGGGCATCAACATAGCCCAGATGGAGAAGGTGAGTAGCCCACTGGGGCAGGACCCCTGTCTGGTGCAGCACCTGGCCCACTGGGGCATCAACATAGCCCAGATGGAGAAGGTGAGTAGCCCACTGGGGCAGGACCCCTGCCTGGTGCAGCACCTGGCCCACTGGGGCATCAACATAGCCCAGATGGAGAAGGTGAGTAGTCCACTGGGGCAGGACCCCTGCCTGGTGCAGCACCTGGCCCACTGGGGCATCAACATAGCCCAGATGGAGAAGGTGAGTAGCCCACTGGGGCAGGACCCCTGCCTGGTGCAGCACCTGGCCCACTGGGGCATCAACATAGCCCAGATGGAGAAGGTGAGTAGCCCATTGGGGCAGGACCCCTGCCTGGTGCAGCACCTGGCCCACTGGGGCATCAACATAGCCCAGATGGAGAAGGTGAGTAGTCCACTGGGGCAGGACCCCTGCCTGGTGCAGCACCTGGCCCACTGGGGCATCAACATAGCCCAGATGGAGAAGGTGAGTAGCCCACTGGGGCAGGACCCCTGCCTGGTGCAGCACCTGGCCCACTGGGGCATCAACATAGCCCAGATGGAGAAGGTGAGTAGCCCACTGGGTCATACCTGGCCCACTGGGGCATCAACATACATAGCCCAGATGGAGAAGGTGAGTAGCCCACTGGGGCAGGACCCCTGCCTGGTGCAGCACCTGGCCCACTGGGGCATCAACATAGCCCAGATGGAGAAGGTGAGTAGCCCACTGGGTCATACCTGGCCCACTGGGGCATCAACATAGCCCAGATTGAGAAGGTGAGTAGCCCACTGGGTCATACCTGGCCCACTGGGGCATCAATATAGCCCAGATGGAGAAGGTGTGTAGCCCACTGGGGCAGGACCCTTGCCTGGTGCAGCACCTGGCCCACTGGGGCATCAACATAGCCCAGATGGAGAAGGTGAGTAGCCCACTGGGGCAGGATCCCTGCCTGGTGCAGCACCTGGCCCACTGGGGTATCAACATAGCCCAGATGGAGGTGAGTAGCCCACTGGGGCAGGACCCTTGCCTGGTGCAGCACCTGGCCCACTGGGGCATCAACATAGCCCAGATGGAGAAGGTGAGTAGCCCACTGGGGCAGGACCCTTGCCTGGCCCACTGGGGCATCAACATAGCCCAGATGCAGAAGGTGAGTAGCCCACTGGGTCATACCTGGCCCACTGGGGCATCAACATAGCCCAGATGGAGAAGGTGAGTAGCCCACTGGGGCAGGACCCTTGCCTGGCCCACTGGGGCATCACATCACACACAGCTCTTGATGTTCAGTCTCTCTAATCGGTTACGTTTCTTTCTTTCAGACGGAGAAGTCGATGGTTGAGTTGGAGTTGGATCTGAACCAGCGGTTCGGGGAGTGGTTCTCTCTTCAGGTAGGTGAAACCTCCTTCAGTATTTGCTGATCTGTGTGGGTCAACATTACAAATGAAATAAGCTATAGATGCTTAAAGTCTCATAGAAAATCAGTTGAGTTCTGCCAGTGCCTAATTTAAGGAAAAAGTTGAACTTCACAAATAAGTTTTTAGAGGCAAAGCGCCGGGGGGTGTGGGGGGGCGTAGCCCTACATGTTAGGGGGCCCCGCAGGGGATTTTTTGTTTACCTTTTTTCAAGAATCTGTTTAAATGGCTTGAGATGGTCTTCAATACATTTTATTAGATTTACTATGGCATGTTTACACGTTGCAGGACTGTGGGACAAACTGGAGATCGCATTTTGTGATAGATAGCAGAACATACCAAACACTTGCTGACTGAAGCCATGTCAAATTATACCATTTTAATGCAAATTAAAAAATTAATGCAAATTTCATTTTAAATATAAATAAAGTATATTCTTTATTATATCACTTCTTTTAAAGACGAATTCTAAACTGCGCAAATCACAAATTGCAGCTGCGCAAACTGTCCAGCTGCGCACTAAATTAGGCTCTGAGTTCTGCTACTGGATACATTTTTATACCGTGCTTTTGGCCTGTCGTCGTTTATGAACGTCACAGATCCCTACCCAATACCGATACCAAATACCTTACTAGAATAATACGGTAAGCTTTTGTCGATTTCTGGCGCCAGCTGCCGTAGCGACAGGACTCGGAACTTGGTGAATGATCGACGCAAAGAAGTAGGGATGGACGAACCTTGTTTTTTTAATTTCGAACCGAACTCGAACTTCTGAACAAAAAAAGTTCTGAACTTCGAACTCGAACCGAACTTCTACGAAGCGGCTTGAAAACTGAAATATTGCACAAATTCAGGAAGAAAGGAAAGTAATCCGAAATAATGTTCTTTTTTGTATCTGTGGACGTAGGCCTAGTCGGCATTGGCTCCAGATCGTCCTCATTTTCTTCACTGTCCATGATCAATTTAAAATTTGTTACAACTTACAAGTCTTCGAAACAAGATGTGAAACTATCTAAATTTGCGGTCATAGAGAATTCGCGGCCTACGTCGTTCGTGGTCGTTCGATGTTTGGTTGAAAGTCGATAGTCGACATGCGCGAGCACGAAAGATCAAAACAAATCCTTCTCCGTACGAAGCGCTGCAATCGTGAATATATTTGTAAAGTAACCCCAACTCCATAAAGAACGTATTTTATTCCGATTTTGTAATAGAATTTTGTGTTAATTGAGGTTAAATTGTAATACAATCTGTATATTATACCAAATTCCTTAGTATTCAATTTTCTTTTTGTCTCGACAAAAATAAAAATTATTAAAATATGTAATGAAAAACTTGATAAATTGTCGTTACTGTATTATGTATACAGAGCCCTAGTCAGCAACTCGTTGATCCTGTAGCGACAGCCATGCTACCTACCAGCGTTATTGCGAACCATAACAATAACATTCACCTGCATCGGCATCGCTTGTAGGTCGACGAAGACAAAGAAGCAATCATAACATGATGATTGTGCACATAAAACCATTTAATTACGTGTTTAACTTTGATGTAATACATTTTCTTCCATAATGTGCCATATTAGACCAGTTGTTGACGAGGAAGGTTGGAGGAAACATAATATAGGCCTCGTCATGCCGTGGAAGGCATAGAGCCTAGGCCTAGGCCTAGGCCTCAGTCGTGCAATGGAAGGCCCTAGGCCTAGGTCTGTGCGTAATGAATTTTCAAAACATTTTCTTTAGGCAAGCGTTGTTTACTGTTGTGTTGGCGGTTTTTACGAGAAATACGCTAAAAAATAGTTAAAACTGACTCAGAAAAGTTCGGTTCAAGTTCGAAATTTTTATAAATCACTAACTCGAACCTTAACATTCGAACTCGAACCGAACCGAACTTCAAAAAAAGTTCGGTTCGAGTTCGAAATTTCGAACGTTCGTCCATCCCTACAAAGAAGTTCACTCGCTGCATCCACAGTGGCAAATCTTTTATCAACTGGCTTCTTGCAATGTAGCGGCTTGACTTTGTACTTTATATGTGAAGTGTGTCGCCATGCGCTCACTGTTAACAGGGAAGGATACCTCTACGTCGAAAACCGCACATAATTTTAATTTATAAATTATGTATATCTCAAGAATAGACTTCGAAATCGAAAATCTGAATCAACAGCACACTGTGGTTTAGTAAGCCCTAGATACTGAATGCTCTAAGTTGTGTCTTACATTGTAATCAGTATGTTTAATTTTATTACTAATTAATTATCGAATTAATAATGAAAATAACTACACTAATGGTTATATTTAATTCAGTCTGTAGGGCTTACCAAACCACAGTGCGCTGTTGATTTAGACTTTCGATTTCTTATTGCAATCTTGGGATATAATTAAAAAATGAAAATTTTCTGCCGTTTTTGACGTAGAGACTACTCTTCGCTCTTAAGCGGGCCTAGTTTCCTGTATTATTCTAGTAAGGTATTTGCGGACACCACGTACAGTGGCCGTCATCTAAAGAGTTCATTCGAGTTCTGCGAAAGGCCTTCCCCTCTTACCCCCACCAGTGACCGCGCATGGACGAACAACAACGAATATCAACTCACATAAAATTAATAACGATAAAATTACATTTAATGTAATTAGAATAAAGGAATTCATTTGTATTGAAAGATGGTTTATTTAATTGGAAGATCGTTGACAGCTTTGGTTGACAGCTCGACGGTCTATTATAGAGATCAGATCTTTCACTGCCTCTCTTCGTCCGTGCGCGGGCACTGGTGGGGGTAAGAGGGGAAGACATTCCGCATAACTAGAGTGAACTCTTTACATGATGGCCACTGTAGGCCTAATGTTAGATAGATAGATAATTTTATTGAAACTGCTTTGAACAATACAAATTGTAATTCGGTGGCAGAGTATAGAACACAAAGTTTATAAGTTATATACATAAAATACTTATATTAATACATTCTTAAGTCTACTTCTAAATATACTAACTGCTGGCAAATCCTTGAATACTTCCTCAGGCAAGTCATTCCATTCCACTATACCCATTTCAACCAGTGAATTTAGTCCTTTCCTTCTGTATTTCACATCTCTTTCCATCTTGTATTTGTGGTCCCTTCTCGCAACATACCTTGCTTTAAACATTCTGCCTTTTATCTCTTTCCATGGCATCTCCCCTCTAAATGCTCTGTACAGGTATGCTAGTCTAGCTATTTTCCTTCTTTTTTGTAGGGAGTCCCATTTTAGTTTCTTTAGAGTTTCAGATACACTTTTGTGTGCATATTGTACTAATTTTATATTTCCTTCTTTTATCCCTTCCTCCTTCACTGTATTTGCTAGTCCTATTGCCAGTTGTTCTTTTTTTCCTATTGTTGGTAATTTCCTCTTTTTTAGTTCCACTTTTATCTGCTTGAGATTTAGATCTCCAACTTTCTTTTCTTCTGTTTGTTTTATTACCCATCTACCCCCATTTACAAATTTTGCAGCCCTTCTTTGCAATGATTCAATTTTGTTTGTATTCTTCAAATTGCACGTATCCCATATTGCCCCTGCATATTCAATCACTGGACGGATTAGTGTCTTGTATGCCAGTTCTTTTGCTCTTTTACTGGAGCTCTTTAGAATTCGCATAATAAAATACAGTCTCTGGAACGCTTTTCTAGTAGCTCTCTCAACCTGTTTGGTCCACTTAAGTTCAGAGTCAATTAATATTCCTAAATAATTTACCTCCTCCCTGTTTTGTACCGGATCTCCTCCTAAGCTGTAGATCATTCTTCCTACATCTTTATTTCCTCTTCCTATGGTAAGAGCTGCACTTTTAATACTATTGACTTTTAATTTCCTCTGAGCTATTTTGACATACAAATTATCTAAGCCACTTTGTAGTTCGTGACAGTCCTCTACCTTCTTGATTTCTAGATATGCAACGCAATCATCAGCAAATAACCTTATTTTAATTTTCGCTCCGATTCCGTCAGACACGCTATTGATAAAAATTAAGAAGAGTGTTGGGCCAAGGACGCTTCCTTGTGGCACGCCCGAAGTTACTTCTACTTCCTTGGATACAGCATCCCCCACCCTCACCTTTTGTGTACGCCCCCTCAGAAATTCTCCTATCCAACTAACGATCCTTTTATCAATTGGCAATTCTTTCAGCGTTTGTATTAATAATGTATGGTTCACTGAATCAAATGCCTTGCTTATGTCAATGAAAATTACATCGGTTCGCCCTCCCGTATCATAGACGTCTGTTAGGTCTTGAATTAGTCCTGCTAACTGCGTTTCACAGCTGTACCCTTTTCTGAACCCATGCTGCGTCTCAGTAAACCATCCCGCCCCCTCACAGTACTCATGAATATGGTTAGTTATTAATTTCTCTAAAACTTTGCATACTACAGAGGTTAGACTGATTGGTCTGTAGTTGCCAGCCTCAGCTTTGTTGCCTCCTTTAAAAATTGGTGTCACTATGGCTTTTTTCCAGTCCATTGGTATCTGGCAGTTATTCATGGATTCATTGTATAGTACTCGTAGGTAGGAAACTATTGCTTTTTGCACAGTCTTTAGGTAATCAATTGAAACATTGTCATTTCCTGCTGCTTTATGGGGCTTCATACCCTTAATTTCCCTTAGTATTTCCTTATCCGTAACCTCAAACAATTTACAGCTAGGCATATCAGTATTTCCTGCTTTTTCACTCCCATTTTTTATATGAGCACCCTCAGATCTTGTGCCACTTGAGTAATTTGAAAATACACTTGCATAAAATTGATTTAGCAAATTGGCCTTATCTTCGTCTCGAGTACACATCTTATCTTTGTTTAGTATTGAGAGGGAAAGAGTTATAGGAACCAACAGCTCACCTTAAAGAAGATCGGCAGCCGTGTTGAGATGGAGATTACATATATTTACAATAATTTACAATTAGACGGAACGTTTCGGCTTACACAGCCTTGATCACCCGTCGGTGTAGAGATACTAACTGACTAAATTTAAATATATATATATATGTACAAGGCGCTGTTGGTGGTGGAGGGGAGAGTTAGCCAGGTAAGGTAGTTCTCTGTATACCCTCCAGAGCCCCAAGGTTAGCGCAGGTTGAGATTGGGAGGCATACGGGAGCTGGTAACCATCTGGTGAGCCAGTTCCCACTTTCTGAGCTCTCCCTCACTGCACTTGTGTGGCAAAGCCCTGATGATGCTGGTGTTGAAGCAGTCATTAAAGGCTAGGTTGTGACTGGTCGCATGCAGGGCCACGGGTTTCTCATTGGCAATCACAGTGTCGTGCCTGTGCCCATTCATTCTTTGCCTAAGAGTGTTGGTGGTTAGGCCTATGTACTCTGCGGGGCAGTGCAGACACCGGAGCTGGTAGATGAGGTTTTGTGTCGTACAGGTGTTATGTTGTTGGATGTTGTACGTCATCTTGGTAGCTCTGGCTGAGAACGTCTTGGTCGGGAGGTTTATAGGGCATGTGTGGCAGCGGTTGCTTTCGCAGGGGTACGATCCTCGAGGTAGGGCGTTATCTTTTGGCTTCCTCTGCAGGTCGTGCCTTACCAGCATGTTGCTTAGGTTCGGAGGACGTCTGAAGAACACCCTGGGGAGGTTGGTAGCCAGGTGTTGTGTAGCAGCGGAGGAAGCAAGAAGATGGCTACCACGTTTAAGAATGCCGTTGAGAACGTGTAGGCCAGGGTGCCATTGTGTCACCAAGGGTATGATGTCTCCTTGTGTGGGTTTGGCTTTGATAGGCGTGTCTGTGGTGGTGCGGTACACTTGCCGTTCAACTTGTTCTTGCGGGTACCCTCGGGCAACAAAGGCATTTACAATGCGGTGGCAGTAGTACGCGAGGTCTTCATCGTTAGAGCAGATACGTCTGCCTCGGGTGGCCAGCGAGTGGGGCAGAGACCGTTTGGTGTACTGCGGGTGACAGCTATTGTAGTGCAGGTACTGCATACTGTTTGTCGGCTTGAAGTGTACACTGGTGCGGAGCTGACCTTCCTCGATAGAGATGTCAACATCCAGGAAGTTGATCTGGGTGCGTGAAAGCTCCCACGTGAATTTAACAGCATACAATGAGTTGAGTTGCTCCAAGCACTCAAGTAGGCTTTCCTCCCCATGAGTCCACAAGGCAAAAATGTCATCGATAAACCTCAGCCAACATAACGGCTTTTGGGATTGTCGGGACTGAAAGTCGGCTTCCAGTTTGCCCATGTACAGGTTGGCATAGGATGGAGCCATGCGTGTACCCATTGCAGTGCCCTTGGTTTGCAGGTAGTGTTTGTCCATGAAGCGGAAGTTATTCATGGTGAGGACCATCCGGCCTAGTTCTACTAGGAACTGTGTGTTTGGTTTGGAATTCCTAGTCCGGGTGTTAAGGAAGTGTTCCATGGCTGAGAGACCCTGGCCCGTGGGGATGTTAGTGTACAAAGAGCTGACATCAATGGTCACCATGATGGTGTCAGCAGGCAACGGGGAATCCAGAGTTCTAAGCTTTTCTAGGAAGTGGTAGGTGTCCCGAATGTGTGAGTCTAGCTGAGTAACCAACGGTTGAAGGTGGTGGTCTACGAACGCTGAGATTCTCTCAGTGGGAGAGTCAAAACTGGCGACAATGGGTCGGCCTGGGTTACCGGCTTTGTGTATTTTTGGTAGCATGTAAAAAGTGGGGGTGCGAGCTTCAGTCGGTGTGAGTGTGGATATTGTAGATGAACTAAGATCTTGGGCTGGGCCTCTGTGGTTGAGAAAGTCCTTGATGGTGTTCAGATGCTTAGTGGTGGGGTCTTCCTTATCTTTGTTTAGTAATTCTGGAATTCCTGTTTTATTTCCCCCTTTTCTCCTTATGTATGTGTAAAATTGGTTGTTTGTGTCCCTCCCCGCGCTGTTCATGTTATCTTTTTCTAGTAGGTTTATCATGAATTTCTCCTGTGCTATCCACTTTATCTCTTTTAATTTATTTGATGCTTCCTTAAACATGTCTAAGTCTTTGGTACTTCGTTTCCTATGTTTATAAAGTTTTCGACATTTAGTCTTAAGCGTTTTGATTTGTTTGTTGTAGTAGAGGGGATCTGGATTTCTACTTAGTGTTTTACAAGGTATGAATGCCTTACTCCTCTCAACTATTTTAAGGAACTCTTGCCACATGCTTTCGACTGATTCCCCATTTGAAGCCCATTTTGGGAACTCCTCCCACAGAAACTCGTTTATTCCATTTATATCTGCCTTACTATATTGCCAGGATATTTTTCCTTTGCAACTTTCTCTTCCTATTTCTGTTTTCACTTCTAACATAACCATCTTGTGGTCACTAAAACCATCAACTATATCTACCTGCTGTACTATTTCTTTTGGCCGAACTATGTATACATCAAGTAGGTTATCTCCCCTAGTAGGGCCACTGACACACTGGGTTAAGCCACCCTCTCTCAGCAGTGTGGAGACTAATTCCTGCCTCTCTCCTCCCCCCACTGCATCTATAGTCCAGTTTATATGAGGTAGATTTATATCTCCCCCTACAACAACATTCTTTGATAATATTTTATTTGATGTTAAAAAGTCTGTTAATTTTATAATGGTGCTATAGTCACTATTTGGAGGACGATATATTCCTATTACAACTAAAGGTTTGCCCTGTCCTTTCATGATCTCTACTGCAATAACCTCCTCCTTGTCTCCCTTCCATATTTCCCGTGCCTTATATCCAAGTTTCACTCCTACAGCTACCCCTCCTCCCATAGTGCTTGTTTCCCTGTCTTTTCTGTATATCATATACCCAGTCGGAAAAATTTCATTATCATCTACACTCTTGTCTAGCCATGTTTCTGTTCCTATGAATATGTCAGGGTCATATGTATCTATCATATCACTGAGGAGCTTAGCTTTTATCTGACTTCTTAGACTGCGGCAGTTTGTCTGCATTACCCGCAATGTTTTTGTTTTGCCTTCTGGATCTGTAGGTCTACTACTGTTTCTGGCTAGGCCTACTGTACTACTTCCCATCTTCTGATTTAGTTTCCCGAGTGATGTGGTTTGATTACGCTAACTGTCATGTCTAGTAGGTGGCCAAGCTTTAATGTTCCAAACCTATTCAGGTGCAAACCATCCCAGGCCAGGTCACTGTCACTGATCCACCTGTTTCCATCGACAAAAACGCACTGCAACTCATTACACTGAAAGTTAAGGCACTGATTGATTGCGTCGATGTATCGACTGTCCACGTCTCTCCTATACAGAACTCCGCTTATCACCCATTTTGCCTTTGGGAACATGATCCTTCCTTCATCGATGAGACACCGCATTTTCTTTGCCACTTCGTCTGGTGATCTCGAGCTTCGTACGTTGTTCGTTCCCGCATGGATGGATATTGAGTCAAAAATTTCCCCTTGTTGTTAAATGTTAAATGACTGTTGCATCCCACAGGAGTCTGGCAGCCAGCTGAAGCCCCTGTACGGGCCAGGACACACGGGCCTGGTGAACCTGGGCAACTCTTGCTACCTCAACAGTGTGATGCAGGTCTTGTTCCTCATACCCGACTTCCAGAAGCGCTTCGTCGGCAACGCAGCCCAGGAGATATTCGAGGGGTGCACAGTAGACCCGGCCTCGGACTTCAACGTACAGATGTGAGTAACATTTTCATGGTGTTCAGAACACGCCAATCTTACAGATACGTACTGTTGATTTGAAGACGTACAGGCCATAACGCTAACAGGGATGCCAACAGCAGATCATTCAAGAGAACATTCATTAGAAAGAGTGCACCGAATATTCTAGGAGATACATATTTTATTTTGTGCCAATTTTAAAGCATTTTAAGCGATTTTAAGGGATGGGAATCAAGGGTTCTGCAAGGTAAGTGGACGTACAGCCTTAAGACTTAATGCTAATTGATTTGTTTAATTCAAACTTTTTGAATTATATTTGTGGTTTAAGGGTCCCTTATAATTTGAATTAGGCTAATGGTGTTTTGACGATTGACGCATCAAAATTTCAATAGACTTAGGCCCCAATGCCTAGTCCACACTCAAGCCCTCCTCAACTCAGCCTCTCCTCAGTCTCGCCCAAACACCAATCACGGAACGGCATTGTCATGTGGACGGCTCTGTGATTGGTGGCTAGGTGAGGTTGAGGAAGGCTTGAGTGTGAACTATGCATTCGGGCCTTAAAATGAGTAGCAATGACCCAGTCCAAGCTGGGACTAAACTCTTCAATCATTTACCTGGAGTCTTGAAGGATTGTATAGGGACCAGTGGTTTTAAAAGGAAGGTGAAGTCCTGGCTCTTGGAAAAGTTTTTTTTTATTCAATTACCGAATTTTACGATAACAAATTTTAATTATTTGTTTTAAAAAACATTACGGCATATTGGGTGCCGTGTGGTTCCTTTGGTATTGTCTTACATCTTGTTTTTAATTTTAATAACTCGGGCCACGTAAGCTTAAGTGTTTTAATATATGTATGTATGTATAAATTTTTTATGTTGTACCTCTGTCTATCTCTGTAACTATGTCTGTAACTATTTATTTGTGTGTTTGTATATAGCATTGCATTGTTATTGTAGCATAACAACTTTTAAAACTTGCTTCACCACAAATTGTGAGTGAGCTTATGAGTGTATAAGATGGAAGACTAATAAAATGGAATTGTGTGTGTGTTAGGGCTAAGCTGGGCAACGGGCTCTTGTCTGGCAAGTACTCCCAGCCTCCGCGGGACGAGTCTAAGGCAGACACTGTATTAACAGTGTTGTGTGTGTTAGGGCTAAGCTGGGCAACGGGCTCTTGTCTGGCAAGTACTCCCAGCCTCCGCGGGACGAGTCTAAGGCAGACGCTGTATTAACAGTGTTGTGTGTGTTAGGGCTAAGCTGGGCAACGGGCTCTTGTCTGGCAAGTACTCTCAGCCTCCGCGGGACGAGTCTAAGGCAGACGCTGTATTAACAGTGTTGTGTGTGTTAGGGCTAAGCTGGGCAACGGGCTCTTGTCTGGCAAGTACTCCCAGCCTCCGCGGGACGAGTCTAAGGCAGACGCTGTATTAACAGTGTTGTGTGTGTTAGGGCTAAGCTGGGCAACGGGCTCTTGTCTGGCAAGTACTCTCAGCCTCCGCGGGACGAGTCTAAGGCAGACGCTGTATTAACAGTGTTGTGTGTGTTAGGGCTAAGCTGGGCAACGGGCTCTTGTCTGGCAAGTACTCCCAGCCTCCGCGGGACGAGTCTAAGGCAGACGCTGTATTAACAGTGTTGTGTGTGTTAGGGCTAAGCTGGGCAACGGGCTCTTGTCTGGCAAGTACTCCCAGCCTCCGCGGGACGAGTCTAAGGCAGACGCTGTATTAACAGTGTTGTGTGTGTTAGGGCTAAGCTGGGCAACGGGCTCTTGTCTGGCAAGTACTCCCAGCCTCCGCGGGACGAGTCTAAGGCAGACGCTGTATTAACAGTGTTGTGTGTGTTAGGGCTAAGCTGGGCAACGGGCTCTTGTCTGGCAAGTACTCTCAGCCTCCGCGGGACGAGTCTAAGGCAGACGCTGTATTAACAGTGTTGTGTGTGTTAGGGCTAAGCTGGGCAACGGGCTCTTGTCTGGCAAGTACTCCCAGCCTCCGCGGGACGAGTCTAAGGCAGACGCTGTATTAACAGTGTTGTGTGTGTTAGGGCTAAGCTGGGCAACGGGCTCTTGTCTGGCAAGTACTCTCAGCCTCCGCGGGACGAGTCTAAGGCAGACGCTGTATTAACAGTGTTGTGTGTGTTAGGGCTAAGCTGGGCAACGGGCTCTTGTCTGGCAAGTACTCCCAGCCTCCGCGGGACGAGTCTAAGGCAGACGCTGTATTAACAGTGTTGTGTGTGTTAGGGCTAAGCTGGGCAACGGGCTCTTGTCTGGCAAGTACTCCCAGCCTCCGCGGGACGAGTCTAAGGCAGACGCTGTATTAACAGTGTTGTGTGTGTTAGGGCTAAGCTGGGCAACGGGCTCTTGTCTGGCAAGTACTCCCAGCCTCCGCGGGACGAGTCTAAGGCAGACGCTGTATTAACAGTGTTGTGTGTGTTAGGGCTAAGCTGGGCAACGGGCTCTTGTCTGGCAAGTACTCCCAGCCTCCGCGGGACGAGTCTAAGGCAGACGCTGTATTAACAGTGTTGTGTGTGTTAGGGCTAAGCTGGGCAACGGGCTCTTGTCTGGCAAGTACTCCCAGCCTCCGCGGGACGAGTCTAAGGCAGACGCTGTATTAACAGTGTTGTGTGTGTTAGGGCTAAGCTGGGCAACGGGCTCTTGTCTGGCAAGTACTCCCAGCCTCCGCGGGACGAGTCTAAGGCAGACGCTGTATTAACAGTGTTGTGTGTGTTAGGGCTAAGCTGGGCAACGGGCTCTTGTCTGGCAAGTACTCCCAGCCTCCGCGGGACGAGTCTAAGGCAGACGCTGTATTAACAGTGTTGTGTGTGTTAGGGCTAAGCTGGGCAACGGGCTCTTGTCTGGCAAGTACTCTCAGCCTCCGCGGGACGAGTCTAAGGCAGACGCTGTATTAACAGTGTTGTGTGTGTTAGGGCTAAGCTGGGCAACGGGCTCTTGTCTGGCAAGTACTCCCAGCCTCCGCGGGACGAGTCTAAGGCAGACGCTGTATTAACAGTGTTGTGTGTGTTAGGGCTAAGCTGGGCAACGGGCTCTTGTCTGGCAAGTACTCCCAGCCTCCGCGGGACGAGTCTAAGGCAGACGCTGTATTAACAGTGTTGTGTGTGTTAGGGCTAAGCTGGGCAACGGGCTCTTGTCTGGCAAGTACTCTCAGCCTCCGCGGGACGAGTCTAAGGCAGACGCTGTATTAACAGTGTTGTGTGTGTTAGGGCTAAGCTGGGCAACGGGCTCTTGTCTGGCAAGTACTCCCAGCCTCCGCGGGACGAGTCTAAGGCAGACGCTGTATTAACAGTGTTGTGTGTGTTAGGGCTAAGCTGGGCAACGGGCTCTTGTCTGGCAAGTACTCCCAGCCTCCGCGGTACGAGTCTAAGGCAGACGCTGTATTAACAGTGTTGTGTGTGTTAGGGCTAAGCTGGGCAACGGGCTCTTGTCTGGCAAGTACTCCCAGCCTCCGCGGGACGAGTCTAAGGCAGACGCTGTATTAACAGTGTTGTGTGTGTTAGGGCTAAGCTGGGCAACGGGCTCTTGTCTGGCAAGTACTCCCAGCCTCCGCGGGACGAGTCTAAGGCAGACGCTGTATTCAAAGGCTCGTTTAAAATCTAGGAAAACTGCCAATGTTATCTTCCCAACATCCATATCTTCTTTCCACTCAGATAATGTTTTTTGTAGTGCTGTTTCACACGAGTGATTCTTACGAAAACCTGACTGGTTACTACTTATCATCTCTTTCTGCTCACAATATTCCATAAGTTGTTCATGAACCACTTTCTCTAGGACTTTCTCATAAATAGGTAGCATATTAATAGGTCTATGTTCTTCCCCTTTACGAGTGTTTTTTACTTTAGGCACAGGTACAATAGTGGAAGTTTTCCATTTTTCCGGAAATACTCCCTGTGTTAGTGACATATTTATAACTTCAAGTAACTCCTGTCCATATCCTCCAAAAGTCTTCTTCAAAAGTTCAGTTGAGATACCTTCTATTCCATTCTTATTTGGCAGCTTATGAATTATGTTTTTAAGCTCAGTAAGGGAAATATTTCTAAATTCAAAAAATCCATCAGTTACTTCAGGTACCATTGTTGGAATAAAACTATCTTGCACAGAAGGTGACTCAATGTTTTCTACTATTTCTTCTACACTACTTACAAAATATTTATTTAACTCATTTGCACAGTCTCCTCTCTCTACTTCAATACCATTTAAGCTTAGTGATTTTACAGCGTTCTGTACTTGTCCCTTACCCACTATATTATTTATTAATTTCCATATTTTCTTTGGGTCTTGTTCACAATTATCAATTTTCTGGCTATAATATTCATATTTAGTTTCTCTTATTGATTTAGTAAATATATTTCTATTTGATCTGTACAACTTCCAATCTGCGTCCCTCATTGTTGACTTAGCTAGCTTATAACTACTATTTCTTTGCTTTTGTTTTTCTCTAAGACTGGCATCAAACCATGGGTTTGCTATAGCTATATTCTTCCATTTAACTTCCTTTATTGGATTTACTTCATTTATTGTGTCTTTCATATTTTTAACCCATCCGTCTGCTCTCTTATTTACATCTTCTCCCATTTCCCATTCTTTTTCTTCTAGCAGAGCTATCATCTTCTTAATATCATCACTACTCATTTTACTCCTCTTGGTAACATGTTTGATACCTCTGATTTTTTTACTTTCATGCATCTTAAGATTTTTGTTTATTATTAGTGTTTCATGATCTGTTATAACATCCTCAATTGCATGAACACTTATTTCATCGTCATTAGTGATTACCAGGTCAATGATTGTTTTGGAGTTCTTACACATTCTTGTGGGATTTTTTACTACTTGTTCAAAGCCCATAGTGTTCACAATGTCATGTAACTTCTTACTGTAAGATGTTACTCTAGCCATATCG
Organism: Isoperla grammatica; assembly: GCA_945910005.1. Classification (NCBI taxonomy): domain Eukaryota; kingdom Metazoa; phylum Arthropoda; class Insecta; order Plecoptera; family Perlodidae; genus Isoperla; species Isoperla grammatica. Next base: position 43,825,785 of record OX246744.1, read on the forward strand.
ATGTTAAAATCTCCTACTACTATTACTTTTGCATTCTTTGAATCCAACTCTACCATAATCTCTTCTATCTTATTTAAGAATACTTTATGCGAAGCATTTGGAGAGTGGTACAGCACGACCAATATACATTTTTCTTTCTTGGTTACAATATCAATACCTGTTGCCCAGAGATTTTTCAAGAGCACTATATCTAATATTTTCCTATATTTTATGTCCTCCCTAATATATAGTGCAACCCCTCCTGTATGTCTGGAGTCTGATGTTACCTGTTGAAACTTATAACCTACTATGTACAGCTCATGCTCACATACATCATTAGTTATATGTGTTTCTGCTAAACACACAATTGTAGGCTTCTTTTCCTTCATTATTAGTTCCAGTTCGTCTTTATGCCCTAACAACCCTTGGATATTTAAATAAAGAATTTGATTTATGTCCTCTCCAATGTTTTTGTCTTTGTCAGCCAGATTCCTATCAATTTTCAATTTCTCATGTCTTAGGTTTTTGGTAGGGATCGGCTTATTTGGTAAAAATTTGGCACTTCCATATCAAAATGTTTGATTTCATTATTTACAAGTCCAGTAATCATGTTGAACATGAAGCCAATTTCATGAGTGTCCGTCTGGTTTGTCACTGTCGCGTTGGTTGTCCCGATCAGACAGGTTGGAAACTCAGCTGATGGGGGCAGGACTGCTTCCTCCTTGTTGGCTTGAATCGGCTCTGATCCAGCAACGGGCAGGACTGCTTCCTCCTTGTTGGCTTGAATCGGCTCTGATCCAGCAACGGGCAGGACTGCTTCCTCCTTGTTGGCTTGAATCGGCTCTGATCCAGCAACGGGCAGGACTGCTTCCTCCTTGTTGGCTTGAATCGGCTCTGGTCCAGCAACGGGCAGGACCGCTTCCTCCTTGTTGGTTTGAATCGGCTCTGATCCAGCAACGGGCAGGACCGCTTCCTCCTTGTTGGCTTGAATCGGCTCTGATCCAGCAACAGGCAGGACCGCTTCCTCTGGAAATGGCTCTGAATCGGCAGTGGGCAGGACCGCTTCCTCCTTGTTGACTGGAATCAGCTCTGCCATAAGGTGCTCCTCGTCCTTGGTGTTTTCCTCTACTCTCAGTCCCCCTTCGGATGAAGTAATCCAGATTTTACTCTCGATGAGTTCCATTAGATATTTATTCTGCTTAGGCATATGTTTAGTTAGCGGTCTAGTGTTCTCGGGGCCATCTAGTTCTATCAGGTAGGCCTCCTTGACCTTACCTCCGATTCTAGGTTTAACCACAGATGATGGAGAGTTTGAGAGTGAGTCTGAGTCCTTGATTGATTTGGCAATGATCTCACACAGCTTCACTTTTCCTCCGTGATTTAGGTGGAGGCCATATCCGGTGTAATTTTCCTTGCTGATGTCCCTCAGGTTAATGAACTTTATGTTGTCGGTTTTTGATATTTCTGCTTCTATGGACCGGTTTGCTTTATGAATTGTATTATTTAAGTAGGGTTTATCGTATCTGTTTAAGATGGAAGTCACGAAGATTTTGTCAATGGTGCTGCATTTCTTGGATTCTACTAGAATTGGGTTAATCACATTTGCTACGACATTCTCTTCTAGGCCTACATTTTCTTCGAGATGGGCAGCCCCTACCCCATCATCTCTCGGCTGTGAATCCATATCGTTTGTGCCCCCAATTATCACTGTTATTTCTTTGACAGTGTCTCTGTTGACTTTATTTGCCTCCATGCCCTTCACTATCTCTTTAATTCCTGCATTAGGTTTTAGAGTAGCAACCACTTTGTATGTGTCCCCAAGTTTGTGTTGGAGATGATTACGACACCGCCTGCCGTGACTGTCAGTCAACAACGAGACCAGTGTTTTAGTTCCATAGGTTTTTGATTTTGGTTGGGCCTGGTGTTGCAGATTGGTTGTTGTGTTTTCATTAGTCCTAGAACTAGAATTATGTGTCTGCTGATTGTTTTCCTTTCCCCTTTGACCTTGTTCATGAAAGTTCCTTAGAATGTCGAACCGGTTTCGATTTACCTCTGTCGTCTGATCCTCCGGAGCTTTGTTCACATTGATTTTATGGTTAGGCCTAGGCCTAGGCCAATGTTCAATGTTGTCACTAGGCTCCTTTTTCTTATAGTAAACTGTGATCTCCATATTTGTATACATAAAGACTGCTTCAATGAGTAGCTTAACTTGTTGCCAGTCCAATTTGTCCCGTCCACATCCTATTTTAGGGATGGCTAGCTTTCTGATTTTGTATTCGTCACATTGCAACTTAAGTGCAGTTAGACTCAACATGAGTGAGGCCAGGGTGGGTTTGCAGTTCGATTTGTTTTTTGTGATCATATAGAAAATAAACCGCCTGCCGTTTGTCAGTGCAGCCACTTCTCCTACACCTTTGTTTTGCCTTAAGAGGGCAGGGTCATTGCTGCATATGTGCCTGAGGTCTGCAGCAACTCCTCTGCTCATTTGCATATCCCTGGCTACACAATGAGCTATCGATGTATCTGAAGGGGCATCCAAAATGTTCCCAATTTTTTCATTTAGTATGCTCGGCCTTGGCCATGTTTCAGCAGGCCTAGTTGCCCCTCCCATATATCCCTGTTTATGCCTGGGCCAATTTGTGTCTTCTGCGCCCTGCAGTGTTTCTGTTGTAGTCTGGTCCTGCTTACGTTTTTGACACCATTGTTGATGCTGAGACACATCTGGGGTTGCCTTCACGCTGCTAGGGCCATGCCCGCCTGGGTTAAGATGGCGGTGGGGGTTTGTTGCCAAGTTCACGTTGCTTGGCTCTAGAATTTGTAGGTTATGTGATTTGCTTGATTTGCCTTTGACCAAAGTAGGCCAATTGCTTTCCATGAAAAGAGGATTTTCACCGCTGATATTGTTGACTAAAACCGTATGCATACCGTTTACTGCGGGTTCCACGTGTTTACCGGTAGAACAGAGGCTAGTTTTGATCAGGCCCATGCCCGAGCCTAGGCCTAGGCCCAGGTCATGCTCTGAGCTAGGACTGAAAACCTCTTCATCTGTGGTGCTTATCTCGTTCCGAACCTTCATTAACACGTCACTGTATAATCTAGTCTCACTGATATTTGCACTTTTAAACTCTGAATCTATTTTATACCACGATCTATTATAAAAGATCATGGAGCTATCTAGCAGGCAGTCCACCTTCGCCGCCATCTTTGTCTTACTTACTTACTCCCAGCCTCCGCGGGACGAGTCTAAGGCAGACGCTGTATTAAGGGGACCCATCCGTCGCAAATTTAAAAATTACGTGTTTTTTGTTTTGTTTTGCTAATTCAATCGTCTATGTCTCCTGAACTCAATGATACCATTTGTTTGGCCATAGAGTGATAGCTGAACTCACAGTTATCTTTTAAAGACACGTATGCGTAAACATAACCTCAATATCTGGTCTTTTTCAGCGCAAATGGCTGCAGCTAAAAGCATTACGTGCATTACGTGCCATTGTGTGCCCCCCCCCCCCCCCCCCCTCCACATACTGCCATACTGCAATGAAGAAGTAGTGCTTAAGTTTACATATATGCCCATTCCCCAAAGCTCTCAGGCTGTTTGACAGTAAAAAAAAAAAAAAAGTTTTAATTTTTTTTTTTTTTTTTTAATTTCGAAATATTAAAATATTTTAAATATTCTATGATTTTCATATAAACTTTACTTTTATCTTGATGTGTTTAAAATTTTAACTGATTTGGTTGCACCAGTTAAGAAGAGGAGCTGCGATATGATGGTGGCCCCTAAAACAGATGAAAAATCTATGTCCCACTTCAAACTGGATTATCTCAGAACATTTTTTTTTTGTGCTACGGTACATTTATCTAGAGAATAACCAAACAGAATTTCATGATTTTTTTTGGAGCATGTAAATACAACTGTTTTACAGAAACGCAGCACAGGAAATTGTGATAAACGTTTTCAAAGTATTTTTTATATTGTCGTTTGTATTAGGAAATGTCAATATTTTGATCAAAATTACTGCCAATTGTAAAAAAATTGCAATTTTTAAACCAAACTAAAATATAAATTTTTTTTCCGCTGCGATTTGTTAGAATAGATGTGTCTAAAAGAGTTGTAAATATCAGCCTCCCTAGGCTAGCCATTCCTTCAGAAAAGGTACCGAAAGTTGGCTAATTTAACATTGCTGGTATAGGGACGGATGGGTCCCCTTAACAGTGTTGTGTGTGTTAGGGCTAAGCTGGGCAACGGGCTCTTGTCTGGCAAGTACTCCCAGCCTCCGCGGGACGAGTCTAAGGCAGACGCTGTATTAACAGTGTTGTGTGTGTTAGGGCTAAGCTGGGCAACGGGCTCTTGTCTGGCAAGTACTCCCAGCCTCCGCGGGACGAGTCTAAGGCAGACGCTGTATTAACAGTGTTGTGTGTGTTAGGGCTAAGCTGGGCAACGGGCTCTTGTCTGGCAAGTACTCTCAGCCTCCGCGAGACGAGTCTAAGGCAGACGCTGTATTAACAGTGTTGTGTGTGTTAGGGCTAAGCTGGGCAACGGGCTCTTGTCTGGCAAGTACTCCCAGCCTCCGCGGGACGAGTCTAAGGCAGACGCTGTATTAACAGTGTTGTGTGTGTTAGGGCTAAGCTGGGCAACGGGCTCTTGTCTGGCAAGTACTCCCAGCCTCCGCGGGACGAGTCTAAGGCAGACGCTGTATTAACAGTGTTGTGTGTGTTAGGGCTAAGCTGGGCAACGGGCTCTTGTCTGGCAAGTACTCCCAGCCTCCGCGGGACGAGTCTAAGGCAGACGCTGTATTAACAGTGTTGTGTGTGTTAGGGCTAAGCTGGGCAACGGGCTCTTGTCTGGCAAGTACTCCCAGCCTCCGCGGGACGAGTCTAAGGCAGACGCTGTATTAACAGTGTTGTGTGTGTTAGGGCTAAGCTGGGCAACGGGCTCTTGTCTGGCAAGTACTCCCAGCCTCCGCGGGACGAGTCTAAGGCAGACGCTGTATTAACAGTGTTGTGTGTGTTAGGGCTAAGCTGGGCAACGGGCTCTTGTCTGGCAAGTACTCTCAGCCTCCGCGGGACGAGTCTAAGGCAGACGCTGTATTAACAGTGTTGTGTGTGTTAGGGCTAAGCTGGGCAACGGGCTCTTGTCTGGCAAGTACTCCCAGCCTCCGCGGGACGAGTCTAAGGCAGACGCTGTATTAACAGTGTTGTGTGTGTTAGGGCTAAGCTGGGCAACGGGCTCTTGTCTGGCAAGTACTCCCAGCCTCCGCGGGACGAGTCTAAGGCAGACGCTGTATTAACAGTGTTGTGTGTGTTAGGGCTAAGCTGGGCAACGGGCTCTTGTCTGGCAAGTACTCCCAGCCTCCGCGGGACGAGTCTAAGGCAGACGCTGTATTAACAGTGTTGTGTGTGTTAGGGCTAAGCTGGGCAACGGGCTCTTGTCTGGCAAGTACTCCCAGCCTCCGCGGGACGAGTCTAAGGCAGACGCTGTATTAACAGTGTTGTGTGTGTTAGGGCTAAGCTGGGCAACGGGCTCTTGTCTGGCAAGTACTCCCAGCCTCCGCGGGACGAGTCTAAGGCAGACGCTGTATTAACAGTGTTGTGTGTGTTAGGGCTAAGCTGGGCAACGGGCTCTTGTCTGGCAAGTACTCCCAGCCTCCGCGGGACGAGTCTAAGGCAGACGCTGTATTAACAGTGTTGTGTGTGTTAGGGCTAAGCTGGGCAACGGGCTCTTGTCTGGCAAGTACTCCCAGCCTCCGCGGGACGAGTCTAAGGCAGACGCTGTATTAACAGTGTTGTGTGTGTTAGGGCTAAGCTGGGCAACGGGCTCTTGTCTGGCAAGTACTCCCAGCCTCCGCGGGACGAGTCTAAGGCAGACGCTGTATTAACAGTGTTGTGTGTGTTAGGGCTAAGCTGGGCAACGGGCTCTTGTCTGGCAAGTACTCCCAGCCTCCGCGGGACGAGTCTAAGGCAGACGCTGTATTAACAGTGTTGTGTGTGTTAGGGCTAAGCTGGGCAACGGGCTCTTGTCTGGCAAGTACTCTCAGCCTCCGCGGGACGAGTCTAAGGCAGACGCTGTATTAACAGTGTTGTGTGTGTTAGGGCTAAGCTGGGCAACGGGCTCTTGTCTGGCAAGTACTCCCAGCCTCCGCGGGACGAGTCTAAGGCAGACGCTGTATTAACAGTGTTGTGTGTGTTAGGGCTAAGCTGGGCAACGGGCTCTTGTCTGGCAAGTACTCCCAGCCTCCGCGGGACGAGTCTAAGGCAGACGCTGTATTAACAGTGTTGTGTGTGTTAGGGCTAAGCTGGGCAACGGGCTCTTGTCTGGCAAGTACTCCCAGCCTCCGCGGGACGAGTCTAAGGCAGACGCTGTATTAACAGTGTTGTGTGTGTTAGGGCTAAGCTGGGCAACGGGCTCTTGTCTGGCAAGTACTCCCAGCCTCCGCAGGACGAGTCTAAGGCAGACGCTGTATTAACAGTGTTGTGTGTGTTAGGGCTAAGCTGGGCAACGGGCTCTTGTCTGGCAAGTACTCCCAGCCTCCGCGGGACGAGTCTAAGGCAGACGCTGTATTAACAGTGTTGTGTGTGTTAGGGCTAAGCTGGGCAACGGGCTCTTGTCTGGCAAGTACTCCCAGCCTCCGCGGGACGAGTCTAAGGCAGACGCTGTATTAACAGTGTTGTGTGTGTTAGGGCTAAGCTGGGCAACGGGCTCTTGTCTGGCAAGTACTCTCAGCCTCCGCGAGACGAGTCTAAGGCAGACGCTGTATTAACAGTGTTGTGTGTGTTAGGGCTAAGCTGGGCAACGGGCTCTTGTCTGGCAAGTACTCCCAGCCTCCGCGGGACGAGTCTAAGGCAGACGCTGTATTAACAGTGTTGTGTGTGTTAGGGCTAAGCTGGGCAACGGGCTCTTGTCTGGCAAGTACTCTCAGCCTCCGCGGGACGAGTCTAAGGCAGACGCTGTATTAACAGTGTTGTGTGTGTTAGGGCTAAGCTGGGCAACGGGCTCTTGTCTGGCAAGTACTCCCAGCCTCCGCGGGACGAGTCTAAGGCAGACGCTGTATTAACAGTGTTGTGTGTTTTAGGGCTAAGCTGGGCAACGGGCTCTTGTCTGGCAAGTACTCCCAGCCTCCGCGGGACGAGTCTAAGGCAGACGCTGTATTAACAATGTTGTGTGTGTTAGGGCTAAGCTGGGCAACGGGCTCTTGTCTGGCAAGTACTCCCAGCCTCCGCGGGACGAGTCTAAGGCAGACGCTGTATTAACAGTGTTGTGTGTGTTAGGGCTAAGCTGGGCAACGGGCTCTTGTCTGGCAAGTACTCCCAGCCTCCGCGGGACGAGTCTAAGGCAGACGCTGTATTAACAGTGTTGTGTGTGTTAGGGCTAAGCTGGGCAACGGGCTCTTGTCTGGCAAGTACTCCCAGCCTCCGCGGGACGAGTCTAAGGCAGACGCTGTATTAACAGTGTTGTGTGTGTTAGGGCTAAGCTGGGCAACGGGCTCTTGTCTGGCAAGTACTCCCAGCCTCCGCGGGACGAGTCTAAGGCAGACGCTGTATTAACAGTGTTGTGTGTGTTAGGGCTAAGCTGGGCAACGGGCTCTTGTCTGGCAAGTACTCCCAGCCTCCGCGGGACGAGTCTAAGGCAGACGCTGTATTAACAGTGTTGTGTGTGTTAGGGCTAAGCTGGGCAACGGGCTCTTGTCTGGCAAGTACTCTCAGCCTCCGCGGGACGAGTCTAAGGCAGACGCTGTATTAACAGTGTTGTGTGTGTTAGGGCTAAGCTGGGCAACGGGCTCTTGTCTGGCAAGTACTCCCAGCCTCCGCGGGACGAGTCTAAGGCAGACGCTGTATTAACAGTGTTGTGTGTGTTAGGGCTAAGCTGGGCAACGGGCTCTTGTCTGGCAAGTACTCCCAGCCTCCGCGGGACGAGTCTAAGGCAGACGCTGTATTAACAGTGTTGTGTGTGTTAGGGCTAAGCTGGGCAACGGGCTCTTGTCTGGCAAGTACTCCCAGCCTCCGCGGGACGAGTCTAAGGCAGACGCTGTATTAACAGTGTTGTGTGTGTTAGGGCTAAGCTGGGCAACGGGCTCTTGTCTGGCAAGTACTCCCAGCCTCCGCGGGACGAGTCTAAGGCAGACGCTGTATTAACAGTGTTGTGTGTGTTAGGGCTAAGCTGGGCAACGGGCTCTTGTCTGGCAAGTACTCTCAGCCTCCGCGGGACGAGTCTAAGGCAGACGCTGTATTAACAGTGTTGTGTGTGTTAGGGCTAAGCTGGGCAACGGGCTCTTGTCTGGCAAGTACTCCCAGCCTCCGCGGGACGAGTCTAAGGCAGACGCTGTATTAACAGTGTTGTGTGTTTTAGGGCTAAGCTGGGCAACGGGCTCTTGTCTGGCAAGTACTCCCAGCCTCCGCGGGACGAGTCTAAGGCAGACGCTGTATTAACAGTGTTGTGTGTGTTAGGGCTAAGCTGGGCAACGGGCTCTTGTCTGGCAAGTACTCCCAGCCTCCGCGGGACGAGTCTAAGGCAGACGCTGTATTAACAGTGTTGTGTGTGTTAGGGCTAAGCTGGGCAACGGGCTCTTGTCTGGCAAGTACTCCCAGCCTCCGCGGGACGAGTCTAAGGCAGACGCTGTATTAACAGTGTTGTGTGTGTTAGGGCTAAGCTGGGCAACGGGCTCTTGTCTGGCAAGTACTCCCAGCCTCCGCGGGACGAGTCTAAGGCAGACGCTGTATTAACAATGTTGTGTGTGTTAGGGCTAAGCTGGGCAACGGGCTCTTGTCTGGCAAGTACTCCCAGCCTCCGCGGGACGAGTCTAAGGCAGACGCTGTATTAACAGTGTTGTGTGTGTTAGGGCTAAGCTGGGCAACGGGCTCTTGTCTGGCAAGTACTCCCAGCCTCCGCGGGACGAGTCTAAGGCAGACGCTGTATTAACAGTGTTGTGTGTGTTAGGGCTAAGCTGGGCAACGGGCTCTTGTCTGGCAAGTACTCCCAGCCTCCGCGGGACGAGTCTAAGGCAGACGCTGTATTAACAGTGTTGTGTGTGTTAGGGCTAAGCTGGGCAACGGGCTCTTGTCTGGCAAGTACTCCCAGCCTCCGCGGGACGAGTCTAAGGCAGACGCTGTATTAACAGTGTTGTGTGTGTTAGGGCTAAGCTGGGCAACGGGCTCTTGTCTGGCAAGTACTCTCAGCCTCCGCGGGACGAGTCTAAGGCAGACGCTGTATTAACAGTGTTGTGTGTGTTAGGGCTAAGCTGGGCAACGGGCTCTTGTCTGGCAAGTACTCCCAGCCTCCGCGGGACGAGTCTAAGGCAGACGCTGTATTAACAGTGTTGTGTGTGTTAGGGCTAAGCTGGGCAACGGGCTCTTGTCTGGCAAGTACTCCCAGCCTCCGCGGGACGAGTCTAAGGCAGACGCTGTATTAACAGTGTTGTGTGTGTTAGGGCTAAGCTGGGCAACGGGCTCTTGTCTGGCAAGTACTCCCAGCCTCCGCGGGACGAGTCTAAGGCAGACGCTGTATTAACAGTGTTGTGTGTGTTAGGGCTAAGCTGGGCAACGGGCTCTTGTCTGGCAAGTACTCCCAGCCTCCGCGGGACGAGTCTAAGGCAGACGCTGTATTAACAGTGTTGTGTGTGTTAGGGCTAAGCTGGGCAACGGGCTCTTGTCTGGCAAGTACTCCCAGCCTCCGCGGGACGAGTCTAAGGCAGACGCTGTATTAACAGTGTTGTGTGTGTTAGGGCTAAGCTGGGCAACGGGCTCTTGTCTGGCAAGTACTCTCAGCCTCCGCGAGACGAGTCTAAGGCAGACGCTGTATTAACAGTGTTGTGTGTGTTAGGGCTAAGCTGGGCAACGGGCTCTTGTCTGGCAAGTACTCCCAGCCTCCGCGAGACGAGTCTAAGGCAGACGCTGTATTAACAGTGTTGTGTGTGTTAGGGCTAAGCTGGGCAACGGGCTCTTGTCTGGCAAGTACTCCCAGCCTCCGCGGGACGAGTCTAAGGCAGACGCTGTATTAACAGTGTTGTGTGTGTTAGGGCTAAGCTGGGCAACGGGCTCTTGTCTGGCAAGTACTCCCAGCCTCCGCGGGACGAGTCTAAGGCAGACGCTGTATTAACAGTGTTGTGTGTGTTAGGGCTAAGCTGGGCAACGGGCTCTTGTCTGGCAAGTACTCTCAGCCTCCGCGGGACGAGTCTAAGGCAGACGCTGTATTAACAGTGTTGTGTGTGTTAGGGCTAAGCTGGGCAACGGGCTCTTGTCTGGCAAGTACTCTCAGCCTCCGCGGGACGAGTCTAAGGCAGACGCTGTATTAACAGTGTTGTGTGTGTTAGGGCTAAGCTGGGCAACGGGCTCTTGTCTGGCAAGTACTCCCAGCCTCCGCGGGACGAGTCTAAGGCAGACGCTGTATTAACAGTGTTGTGTGTGTTAGGGCTAAGCTGGGCAACGGGCTCTTGTCTGGCAAGTACTCCCAGCCTCCGCGGGACGAGTCTAAGGCAGACGCTGTATTAACAGTGTTGTGTGTGTTAGGGCTAAGCTGGGCAACGGGCTCTTGTCTGGCAAGTACTCCCAGCCTCCGCGGGACGAGTCTAAGGCAGACGCTGTATTAACAGTGTTGTGTGTGTTAGGGCTAAGCTGGGCAACGGGCTCTTGTCTGGCAAGTACTCCCAGCCTCCGCGGGACGAGTCTAAGGCAGACGCTGTATTAACAGTGTTGTGTGTGTTAGGGCTAAGCTGGGCAACGGGCTCTTGTCTGGCAAGTACTCCCAGCCTCCGCGGGACGAGTCTAAGGCAGACGCTGTATTAACAGTGTTGTGTGTGTTAGGGCTAAGCTGGGCAACGGGCTCTTGTCTGGCAAGTACTCCCAGCCTCCGCGGGACGAGTCTAAGGCAGACGCTGTATTAACAGTGTTGTGTGTGTTAGGGCTAAGCTGGGCAACGGGCTCTTGTCTGGCAAGTACTCCCAGCCTCCGCGGGACGAGTCTAAGGCAGACGCTGTATTAACAGTGTTGTGTGTGTTAGGGCTAAGCTGGGCAACGGGCTCTTGTCTGGCAAGTACTCTCAGCCTCCGCGGGACGAGTCTAAGGCAGACGCTGTATTAACAGTGTTGTGTGTGTTAGGGCTAAGCTGGGCAACGGGCTCTTGTCTGGCAAGTACTCCCAGCCTCCGCGGGACGAGTCTAAGGCGGATGCCGACCAGCCCGGTATCTCTCCGCTTATGTTCAAGACGCTCATAGGCAAGGGACACCCAGACTTCTGTACCAAGCGGCAGCAGGACGCGCAAGAGTTCTTCCTACACGTCATCAACACATTGCAGGTATGCTAGTCTCAACGTAACTACTCTCATACTTGCCTTCAAAAGCCACCTGTTACACGGTGTGTAGTTGAGTGCAGCCCATCATAGACCAGCAATAACAGCCACTGGCAAGTGAGGCTCCTTACAAATTACTCCAGATTTTGCTCTTTTTAAGTGAAATTAGCATTAGTTCTACACTTGAGCTGCAAATTAGCAAAAATACAAGTACAGTAGAGCGTCGATTATACGACTTTTAGGGGACTCTTGAAAAAAATCGTATAATTGGAAAGTCGTATAACAAAAACACGTTGCCAACGAAAAAAAAAAAAAATTGAGTGTTTAAATCCCATATTGATGTGAATATCACATAGTAGTCCCTCGTTAATACGAAATTCAGGGGACCTCAAAATACCAACTTCAAAATACAGCATTCCAAAAAAAAAAACAGTGCGCGAGTAATGGTCGGTAACGCATGGCCCCTGTGTGGCTTGCAACCTGCATTACACATCTGTGTAGCGGGCAGCTGCTGCCGGCTGAGCGAGAGAGAGAGAGAAAGCGCTAGTCGCGGACGCGTGAGTGGAAGCGAGCCGCCTGTTGACAGTTCAGTTTGTCCCTCGCTCCGTAACCTCGATCGTGATTGGCCGGCTGAGAGGGGGCTTGTCTTGCAGCGGCCAATAACCTTGCCCGACTCTCGTGGATATTATCAACCTTGAGGCGAGCCCATGTAACGAGGCGATACAAGGAAACACGATGCACATGCTTCAACTTTCACATAAACAGTGACTCACCGACCCCCTGCGACCACTACTTGAAGTTGTAAACACATTAGCGCTGGCGAGCGAAGAGGCCGGGTGGGAGGGGGGTGGGGTAAACCCGCCGCAGGCTGATGCATTGGAATTTGGGAAAAACACGGTTGAGAGCTCTATTCATGCCTGACATTTCTAAGAAAAGTCGTACAGTAAACCCTCGGTAAAACGAACTCGGTTAGTGCGAATTCTCAGATAATACGAATAGTAAGCAAGACCCAGCCCGCGTAAATAGGACACTCAATGTTAAATAAAACGGATATAACGAATTTCGCATAATACGTAATACGAACTAATTATTTATCCCCTGGGTGGTACTAATGCATAATGTTCGTTGTTTAATACGAACTAATAATTTTGAAACCGCACAAACAAAATAATGTGTCCGAGAGTTCAACTCGCAGAGTAGGCGCAGGTATCAAGATTTTTGTCCGCCGAGCGTACGTCCTCGCAGGCTTGGACTTGTTTTGTTGCTGCTTGGTTTTCCCTTCCCCCTCCACCGCCCGCAGGCGCGATCGGATGCGCGCGCAAGCCCTTACAGCTGTTGAGGGGCGTGGCTTGCTCACTGCAACGTGCCTGCTTAGTCGCCTACTATGCGCGCACAAAACATCATACCCGCGCGCTACTATCCATTGGAAAACATTGATTGTTTGTAGATACGTTTATTTTGGCTGGTAGGCTACTATTGAATTTCGACGTTTTTGCGATATTGCGAATTTTTATATTACGAACTGACGATTTTTGGGTCCCTTGATGTTCGTATTAACGAGGGTTTACTGTATTACCGATCGTTATAATATAGGGCGGGACAAATAAATGCTCGTATAACCGACGAAGTCGTATAACGGAGAGTCGTATAACAGAAATAAATTAACATTACTCTTATGGGGGAATGGTTGGGACTTAATAAGAAACTCGTATAAGTGTCAAAATCGTATAATAGCGAATCGTATAAGCGACGCTCTACTGTACACAATTTTGCGTTTTAATTAGAAAAATAAGGGTGATCAATTGCCATTGGGCATAATACAAGTTTGTCAAAATACCGTAAAATAAGCATCAGGCATGACAACAGATTAAACTCAATTTCCATGTATTAAGCTTTTATAGTTGAAAGTAAATTTACATGTCTCTACTTTGGTAGGCCTACTTGTTAGGCCTACTTATGTAAAATGTGAATTCTCTTATCTTCTTCCGAACACCCAGAGTTGGAGCTTATGCCATTCTCTGCCCAGCTGCCCAATAAAAGTTTGTCACATATTGCCTTCGTTCTAAGTTTTTCCCCTCATTAGATCCCTTTCTGTTTTTAGGAAAGCAAAACACCCGTTGTAAGTGGTTCTGCATCATGGTTCATGGTCTTGCTCTTTGCAGAGTAGCCATATTCTGTGTCCACTACTCCATTTTTGTGCAGACGTGCTTGAAGGTAGTCGTGGCCAGTGTCTAGCCAGAAATCGGCCACTTATACACTTATAACTATCTTCCTCATCAGTTCTCCTTGAGATCTTTCTCTCTTTCCTTAGCAGTGGTTCCCATCTTTTCCCCCACGCAATTACTTCGTACTGTTTCTTCAACTCTATGCCGACTTGGTTATTTATTGTAAATTTGATGGACTGTTGTGAGATGGGTTTTCTGGTTTCTTCTTCTTTTCCTATGCCCGCATTTTTGGCTTACTGGGCCATCATGCATTTTCTGGTTATCCAGTAGAGACAGTCTCCCTTTTCCTCATAGCTCATGCCAGGTGGAAGGGCAGCTACCTCGTCTTTATAAGACTTGGACATCTCATCAGATGCTCTCTGTTCTGTACCTCCCTCCCACATAAACTGCACATACTGCTGTTGATGATTCCTATTCAGTGTAGGTGCTTTCCAAGCAGATCATGTCCTGTTTGAAGTCTAAAAAAGCAAAAAAAAAAAAAAAAAAAAACCTAAAGTTTCAATTTATCTCCTATCTTTGCCAGATAGTCGGCCCTTTCATTTCCCGCCGTTGCGCAATGACTAGGGATCTACGGAAGACACTTCACTGAAGACGTCTTAGGGGGGAAAAAATCTAAAATTTGTAACGCTGTCGGAACGTCCCGATTGAACGTCCAACCTCGCTCGTGTGTTACAGCGTCACAGCCGACACCGTGCGGACCCCTCGCGGTGCTTCCAGTTCCGCGTTGAGGACAGGTTCCAGTGCGGGGGGTCGAAGAAGGTCAAGTACACGTACCGCACCGAGGCCAGCCTGCCCCTGCCCATCCCCCTCGAGGCCGCCATCAACAAGGAGGAGGTGGCGGCCTTCGAGGCCGCGCGGGCCGAGGCCGAGGCCCGCGGCCTCAAGCTGTGAGTACAACACTTTGTCTCGTCTCGGCCGGTCATCGTTTCGGTTTTCAAGCTGCAGCGTTATACTGTTGACGTTTGACGTTGACGTTTGTTGACGTACGTTCTACTCCTCTGTATCTCTATTTATTGATTACGAAGATAGATATATGTAATCTGTTTATTTAGTGGAATTTGTATATAATTATTATAATTGACTTGAACCAATCAATTGGACTGAAATGAATGTGGATTTTACCCTAAGAGATCTTCACACCTTTTTTTGTCTGTAGATGCTTTTTTAAAATTGCTGTTTTCTTCTAGATTTTTGATGTAGAAACTGTCTCCTTCTCCCAATAATAATCATTCCCTGACTATCAAATCTCACTAACTTACAGTAGTCCCTCGTTAATTCAAACTCGGTCAATTCAAAATTGTGTATAATTCAAACTATTGATGGAGTCCCTGCAGAAGATTTAGGTATATGGTGCATAGTGTTAATGTTCTTTTAATTCAAAATTTCGTAATTTAAAATTCACAAATTGGAGTTTTTAGGATCCCTTGAAATTTGTATTATAAAGGGGGATTCCTGTATTTGTATTTGTATTGTATTTGAGTAATAGTTAGCCATTTTATTGCACTCTGCTAGCTGCATAGTGTTATTATCTTCTTCTTTTCCTATGCCCGCATTTTTGGCTTACTGGGCCATCATGCATTTTCTGATTTTCCAGTAGAGACCGGCTTCCTTTTCCTCATAGCTCATGCCAGGTGGAAGGGCATCTACTTCATCTTTAAGACTTGGACATCTCATCAGATGCTCTCTGTTTTGTTCCTCCCTCCCACATAGACTGCACATACCGCAGTTGGTGATTCCTATTAGATATACAGTAGGTGCTTTCCAAGCAGATCGTGTCCTGTTTGAAGTCTCAACTGTGCAGTAGCTGTTTGTCTGTTTCCATACTTCTTGATATTTCTTATAGTATCGTATTTTTGCAGTGATACCGTGGTGAGGCCGCGCATCCGTCTGTTCTCCTGCCTCGAAGCCTTCACGCAGGCCGAGTTGGTGGAGCAGTTCTACAGCACGGCTCTCAACGAGAAGACCACCGCCAGGAAGTAAGTCTGCCCGCCCTACTCTTACCCTTAACGTTAGGCGGTATCGCATACCGATCTCAGGTCATTGTCTACTGCCCCTTTCAACCGCGCTAATTGAAAGAAAATCAACAGATACCTGGCGTTCTCTCACACATTCGTAAATGCACGGTTCGGCTTAGTCGAGTGCACAGGCGGTTGGGCCACACCCACCGTTACAGGTAACCAACGGAAGGTCTTAAATTATCCCCAAAATGGACCTGTATAGATTAGAAGGTAGGAATTAGGGAGGTAGAAAATTAAGTTGTCACCTTGGACTCGGTTGTGTCGTAAGCATCAGAATACTTTCGTTGGGACAACTATATGAGCTTCTATGCATACCGTCGCTAAAAATGCCGATGGTATGCCGTAGGCCTCCGCCTACCGGTATTAATTCTTATCGATTTTATTATGCATATTGACAAAATATGTTGAACTTTTGTTGTACTTTGTATTTTTGTTTGCTCTTCAATGTTTAAATAAAGTAAATGTTCAATTAAAATCAGATTTAAACCAAATAAAATAAAAAAGAATTGGATTTAAATTTTTTTTTTTTTTTTTATCTCTGCTCCCCGTGTCCAACAATGAAGTCGGGTAGGGGATAGGAACTTAATCCCATCATATTCTGGCCCCTAGGTACATCGAAGCTGGCTGGCCATGCCTGACGCTTCCCTCATGTTAACTTCCTCTGGCTCCTCCTATTCACTTTCTTCTTCCTCTGCTCTTTCTACAAATTCTGTCCATACTTTTCTATCTTCCCACCATCGTTCCTGATTGACCTCTTCCCAAGTTGCATTTCTTCTTTAAATAAAAAAAATATTAAAATTAAATTTTTTTTTTTTTAATCTTCCACCCTGGTTGTCGGTACCGCGTGACTCACCCCGCTGCTGTTGTTGTTGTAGGACGACGCGCCTCGCCTCGTTCCCCGACTACCTGATGCTGCACCTCAAGAAGTTCACCCTGCGAGAGGACTGGGTGCCGGTATCACGTGACTCACCCCGCTGCTGTTGTTGTTGTAGGACGACGCGCCTCGCCTCGTTCCCCGACTACCTGATGCTGCACCTCAAGAAGTTCACCCTGCGAGAGGACTGGGTGCCGGTATCACGTGACTCACCCCGCTGCTGTTGTTGTTGTAGGACGACGCGCCTCGCCTCGTTCCCCGACTACCTGATGCTGCACCTCAAGAAGTTCACCCTGCGAGAGGACTGGGTGCCGGTATCACGTGACTCACCCCGCTGCTGTTGTTGTTGTAGGACGACGCGCCTCGCCTCGTTCCCCGACTACCTGATGCTGCACCTCAAGAAGTTCACCCTGCGAGAGGACTGGGTGCCGGTATCACGTGACTCACCCCGCTGCTGTTGTTGTTGTAGGACGACGCGCCTCGCCTCGTTCCCCGACTACCTGATGCTGCACCTCAAGAAGTTCACCCTGCGAGAGGACTGGGTGCCGGTCAAGCTGGACGTGGCCGTAGAGATGCCGGACACTCTAGACCTGACCTCGTTGCGGGGTCTGGGGCCGCAGCCCGGGGAGGAGCCCCTGCCAGAGCTGGCCGGGGCTCAGCCCCAGATCACCTACGACCAGGAGGCGCTATCGCAGCTCGCCGGTCAGTACGCGGATGATGACTTCGTTTTGATTTTTTTTTTTAATATTTTATTTTTACATAATCAATTCAATTCAATTTATTGTGATTTTCCTGCCTGAGGACTTTACAGGATGGCCAGTTTAAGGTCGTAGACATGCCCATACACTCTTTAGCCTCAGGTGGTGCATTTTAAATATAACTACTGGTAACTTTAATACACGGTGAACGGTGACTGATAAGGGTAATGGATATTGGAAGTTCGGTCTGAAGAATAAGGTTATAGGCGAGTTATTGTCTAGCATGTCTTTCTTGCATAATAATTTTAACAGGTTTATTAGGCCCCAGAGAGACCAATTTTCTAAATTTTTCTTTTTTTTTTTGGTGGACAATATGTACCAAATGCATTAATGTAATAAAATCCAAATTTCAAATAAAATCATGAATTTAAAATTTTCTTTTTTGAAAGAAAATTATTTTCTGATTTTTGCATAGCTTGTCTTCTAGAAAACTTCAAAATACTGTATATGCTTGAGATTTTATTGTCTTTTCACTGTTAATTAATTATAAATGAAATTGAATTTTTTTGCCAACCAATTTTTCACAGAAGGTAGGCCTACCGTAGTTGAAAGTTTTAAAATTATTATTTAGCTGATACAAACGCAAATTCTACGTTCAATCACATTTTCAATATATTAGTTATTGTTCATATGTTCATGCGCTCTCAAGATATGAATAAATAACCGTTTATATTGCAAACTACCGGCATTACCCGAGGGTGTGTGTTTATTTATTTAATGTCTATCCTATTCAGTTATAAAAAGTGATTTACAAAGGAGGACCTTAAATAGCAAGGCACTCAATTGAGGTGGTTGTGACATCACAGGTGGACAAACAATGTGTTGCTAGGCAACTCCATTGTTGTATCTTTCTTTGATTGGTGCACATTCAATGTTTGTCCGAAGCAAAACAAGGCCTCATGGCTATTTTTGGAATTGAGTCTTGTGCTATAAAACTAGGCTATGCAAACAATTAATAATAATGAAATCATAAATAACAATAACAACAACAATGCTCAACAGTGTATCGTTGTTTCCAGACATGGGCTTCCCCATCGAAGCGTGCAAGCGCGCGCTGTACTTCACCGGCAACCAGGGTCAATAACAACAACAATGTTTAACAGTGTATCGTTGTTTCCAGACATGGGCTTCCCCATCGAAGCGTGCAAGCGGGCGCTGTACTTCACCGGCAACCAGGGCCAATAACAACAACAATGTTCAACAGTGTATCGTTGTTTACAGACATGGGCTTCCCCATCGAAGCGTGCAAGCGCGCGCTGTACTTCACTGGCAACCAGGGTCAATAACAACAACAATGCTCAACAGTGTATCGTTGTTTCCAGACATGGGCTTCCCCATCGAAGCGTGCAAGCGGGCGCTGTACTTCACCGGCAACCAGGGCCAATAACAACAACAATGTTCAACAGTGTATCGTTGTTTCCAGACATGGGCTTCCCCATCGAAGCGTGCAAGCGGGCGCTGTACTTCACCGGCAACCAGGGTCAATAACAACAACAATGCTCAACAGTGTATCATTGTTTCCAGACATGGGCTTCCCCATCGAAGCGTGCAAGCGCGCGCTGTACTTCACTGGCAACCAGGGCCAATAACAACAACAATGTTCAACAGTGTATCGTTGTTTCCAGACATGGGCTTCCCCATCGAAGCGTGCAAGCGCGCGCTGTACTTCACCGGCAACCAGGGTCAATAACAACAACAGTGTTCAACAGTGTATCGTTGTTTCCAGACATGGGCTTCCCCATCGAAGCGTGCAAGCGGGCGCTGTACTTCACCGGCAACCAGGGTCAATAACAACAACAGTGTTCAACAGTGTATCGTTGTTTCCAGACATGGGCTTCCCCATCGAAGCGTGCAAGCGCGCGCTGTACTTCACTGGCAACCAGGGTCAATAACAACAACAATGTTCAACAGTGTATCATTGTTTCCAGACATGGGCTTCCCCATCGAAGCGTGCAAGCGCGCGCTGTACTTCACTGGCAACCAGGGTCAATAACAACAACAGTGTTCAACAGTGTATCATTGTTTCCAGACATGGGCTTCCCCATCGAAGCGTGCAAGCGGGCGCTGTACTTCACCGGCAACCAGGGTCAATAACAACAACAGTGTTCAACAGTGTATCATTGTTTCCAGACATGGGCTTCCCCATCGAAGCGTGCAAGCGGGCGCTGTACTTCACCGGCAACCAGGGTCAATAACAACAACAATGTTCAACAGTGTATCATTGTTTCCAGACATGGGCTTCCCCATCGAAGCGTGCAAGCGGGCGCTGTACTTCACTGGCAACCAGGGTCAATAACAACAACAGTGTATCGTTGTTTCCAGACATGGGCTTCCCCATCGAAGCGTGCAAGCGCGCGCTGTACTTCACTGGCAACCAGGGTCAATAACAACAACAATGTTCAACAGTGTATCGTTGTTTCCAGACATGGGCTTCCCCATCGAAGCGTGCAAGCGGGCGCTGTACTTCACCGGCAACCAGGGTCAATAACAACAACAATGTTCAACAGTGTATCATTGTTTCCAGACATGGGCTTCCCCATCGAAGCGTGCAAGCGCGCGCTGTACTTCACTGGCAACCAGGGCCAATAACAACAACAATGTTCAACAGTGTATCGTTGTTTCCAGACATGGGCTTCCCCATCGAAGCGTGCAAGCGCGCGCTGTACTTCACCGGCAACCAGGGTCAATAACAACAACAATGCTCAACAGTGTATCGTTGTTTCCAGACATGGGCTTCCCCATCGAAGCGTGCAAGCGCGCGCTGTACTTCACCGGCAACCAGGGTCAATAACAACAACAATGTTCAACAGTGTATCATTGTTTCCAGACATGGGCTTCCCCATCGAAGCGTGCAAGCGGGCGCTGTACTTCACCGGCAACCAGGGCCAATAACAACAACAGTGTTCAACAGTGTATCGTTGTTTCCAGACATGGGCTTCCCCATCGAAGCGTGCAAGCGGGCGCTGTACTTCACCGGCAACCAGGGTCAATAACAACAACAATGTTCAACAGTGTATCATTGTTTCCAGACATGGGCTTCCCCATCGAAGCGTGCAAGCGCGCGCTGTACTTCACCGGCAACCAGGGTCAATAACCACAACAATGGTCAACAGTGTATCGTTGTTTCCAGACATGGGCTTCCCCATCGAAGCGTGCAAGCGCGCGCTGTACTTCACCGGCAACCAGGGTCAATAACAACAACAATGTTCAACAGTGTATCGTTGTTTCCAGACATGGGCTTCCCCATCGAAGCGTGCAAGCGCGCGCTGTACTTCACCGGCAACCAGGGTCAATAACAACAACAGTGTTCAACAGTGTATCATTGTTTCCAGACATGGGCTTCCCCATCGAAGCGTGCAAGCGCGCGCTGTACTTCACCGGCAACCAGGGTCAATAACAACAACAATGTTCAACAGTGTATCGTTGTTTCCAGACATGGGCTTCCCCATCGAAGCGTGCAAGCGCGCGCTGTACTTCACCGGCAACCAGGGTCAATAACAACAACAATGTTCAACAGTGTATCGTTGTTTGCAGACATGGGCTTCCCCATCGAAGCGTGCAAGCGGGCGCTGTACTTCACCGGCAACCAGGGTCAATAACAACAACAATGTTCAACAGTGTATCGTTGTTTCCAGACATGGGCTTCCCCATCGAAGCGTGCAAGCGCGCGCTGTACTTCACTGGCAACCAGGGTCAATAACAACAACAGTGTTCAACAGTGTATCGTTGTTTCCAGACATGGGCTTCCCCATCGAAGCGTGCAAGCGGGCGCTGTACTTCACCGGCAACCAGGGTCAATAACAACAACAATGTTCAACAGTGTATCGTTGTTTCCAGACATGGGCTTCCCCATCGAAGCGTGCAAGCGCGCGCTGTACTTCACCGGCAACCAGGGTCAATAACAACAACAATGCTCAACAGTGTATCGTTGTTTCCAGACATGGGCTTCCCCATCGAAGCGTGCAAGCGCGCGCTGTACTTCACCGGCAACCAGGGTCAATAACAACAACAGTGTTCAACAGTGTATCGTTGTTTCCAGACATGGGCTTCCCCATCGAAGCGTGCAAGCGCGCGCTGTACTTCACCGGCAACCAGGGTCAATAACAACAACAGTGTTCAACAGTGTATCGTTGTTTCCAGACATGGGCTTCCCCATCGAAGCGTGCAAGCGCGCGCTGTACTTCACCGGCAACCAGGGTCAATAACAACAACAGTGTTCAACAGTGTATCGTTGTTTCCAGACATGGGCTTCCCCATCGAAGCGTGCAAGCGCGCGCTGTACTTCACCGGCAACCAGGGTCAATAACAACAACAATGTTCAACAGTGTATCGTGGTTTCTAGACATGGGCTTCCCCATCGAAGCGTGCAAGCGCGCGCTGTACTTCACCGGCAACCAGGGTCAATAACAACAACAATGTTCAACAGTGTATCGTTGTTTCCAGACATGGGCTTCCCCATCGAAGCGTGCAAGCGGGCGCTGTACTTCACCGGCAACCAGGGCCAATAACAACAACAATGTTCAACAGTGTATCGTGGTTTCTAGACATGGGCTTCCCCATCGAAGCGTGCAAGCGCGCGCTGTACTTCACCGGCAACCAGGGTCAATAACAACAACAATGTTCAACAGTGTATCGTTGTTTCCAGACATGGGCTTCCCCATCGAAGCGTGCAAGCGGGCGCTGTACTTCACCGGCAACCAGGGTCAATAACAACAACAATGTTCAACAGTGTATCGTTGTTTCCAGACATGGGCTTCCCCATCGAAGCGTGCAAGCGGGCGCTGTACTTCACCGGCAACCAGGGTCAATAACCACAACAATGGTCAACAGTGTATCGTTGTTTTCAGACATGGGCTTCCCCATCGAAGCGTGCAAGCGGGCGCTGTACTTCACCGGCAACCAGGGTCAATAACAACAACAATGTTCAACAGTGTATCGTTGTTTCCAGACATGGGCTTCCCCATCGAAGCGTGCAAGCGCGCGCTGTACTTCACCGGCAACCAGGGTCAATAACAACAACAATGCTCAACAGTGTATCGTTGTTTCCAGACATGGGCTTCCCCATCGAAGCGTGCAAGCGGGCGCTGTACTTCACCGGCAACCAGGGTCAATAACAACAACAGTGTTCAACAGTGTATCGTTGTTTCCAGACATGGGCTTCCCCATCGAAGCGTGCAAGCGCGCGCTGTACTTCACCGGCAACCAGGGTCAATAACAACAACAATGTTCAACAGCGTATCGTTGTTTCCAGACATGGGCTTCCCCATCGAAGCGTGCAAGCGCGCGCTGTACTTCACCGGCAACCAGGGTCAATAACAACAACAATGCTCAACAGTGTATCGTTGTTTCCAGACATGGGCTTCCCCATCGAAGCGTGCAAGCGGGCGCTGTTCTTCACCGGCAACCAGGGTCAATAACAACAACAGTGTTCAACAGTGTATCGTTGTTTCCAGACATGGGCTTCCCCATCGAAGCGTGCAAGCGCGCGCTGTACTTCACCGGCAACCAGGGTCAATAACAACAACAGTGTTCAACAGTGTATCGTTGTTTCCAGACATGGGCTTCCCCATCGAAGCGTGCAAGCGGGCGCTGTACTTCACTGGCAACCAGGGTCAATAACAACAACAATGTTCAACAGTGTATCGTTGTTTCCAGACATGGGCTTCCCCATCGAAGCGTGCAAGCGCGCGCTGTACTTCACCGGCAACCAGGGTCAATAACAACAACAATGTTCAACAGTGTATCGTTGTTTCCAGACATGGGCTTCCCCATCGAAGCGTGCAAGCGCGCGCTGTACTTGACCGGCAACCAGGGTCAATAACAACAACAATGTTCAACGGTGTATTGTTGTTTGCAGACATGGGCTTCCCCATCGAAGCGTGCAAGCGGGCGCTGTACTTCACCGGTAACCAGGGTCTCGAACCGGCCACCAACTGGGTCATGACTCACATCGCTGACTCAGACTTTGCAGACACCTTCGTACCGCCCGGCACACAAGCGCGTGAGTACTCGCGGGACTGGCGACGTAACCCCCCCCCCCCCCCCCCACTGAAAATCAGTTTCGTTACTGAGTGGGTAGACTCTAAATGGGATTTTTTGTTTTTGTTTTAACGAGTATGTTTTTTTTTTTTTTTTTTTTCATTTTTATTTCACCATGCGATTTGTACAGAATACAAATATTGGTACAAACAACAAATATAGATAGATAGGTCCTACTATACATACAAAATAAAATATACATGCAAAACTACCAAGTACACATAGGCCTACATTAAAAAATAACAGTAAGGATGGATCAGAGAAATGGGAATTTAAGTTGTTAATTGTCAAAAAATTCTTTCAAAGTGTATAGTGGTTTAATTAAGAGGAAAGTGTTAAGTCTGTATTTAAACTACTACAGTGAAACCTCCTTTCTACGTTTTCGAGGGACCCGAGACAAAAAACGTGGTAACGGGAAAAACGCACTATTGAAATACTTCAAATTTGTCTTTTCATACATTCCTAACACATGAACTTGTTAAAGCCCCCCCCCCCCCCCCTCCCCCCTGACACCATTCTTCATTCTTATCTAAGAAGGGTCATAAGGGAGGCCTGGCGACCAAGGTCATCAGCTAGACTAGGCTGTGATGATGTATTATAAAAAACTGGAGTGGGTAAAAATATTGTTTTCTATACTTAGGACAATAGGAGTAGTCGAAGTGCGATGGCAATGTTAATTATCTCTGTAGTTTGACAAAAGCCTTTTGTAAAGAGGACCACTGGACGAGGGTTTGTTATTTATGGTAAGCAGGTAAAGAACCTCAGTGCCGGCAGCCGTTCAGAGACCCCCCCCCCCCCCTCCCATGCGGAACGAGATGCAGATGGTCAAGGTCAAGGCACTCACTGGCCACTGGGTTGCATTGTGTTGAGCGAGGGAAGGGGGTGGGGGGGGTGGGGGGGGGACACTTCGCAGAACTGGGATGAATGAATGACTAACGTGGTCGGCTTGAACAATAACAACTTGTAATTCGACTCACTGGCTAGCCGGAAAAACCGATTATGAGAACACAGAAAACGTACTATAGGATTTAATTACTTTGACGGACTGATTTTTGAAACGCATTAACGTAAAAAACGTAATATTGGGAAAGGTATTAAAGAAATAAATTATGCATAAATGCCATAAGGCTTCGCCGGGACCTCGTAAAAAAAACGCAGAAACGTAAAAAACGTAGAAAAGCGAAACGCACAAAGGCGGTTCTACTGTATTTAAACGACTATGAATATGGACCTTACCAGAGGCCATTATAACATATAATGGGGTTAGCAAAAGTTAAGAAAATGTAGGTACAAGAATAATAGCGTCCCTTTGTTTCTTTTGATAAAACAAGTTGGTCCCGTACTAAATATATAAATCTTTATTTAAATATTAAGATTAATTAAATTAAATTAAATAAAAAAAATAATAAAAAATTAGTTAAAAATAGATTAATAATATAAAATAATTGAAAATGAAATATTTTAAGATTTTTTATAAAAAAAAAAAATCACCTTGTTCGAAGTTAATCTTACCTTGAGGTGTCTGTCTGTGTGCAACAGAGGGCGGTGGTCCCCCGTTCGTGCCCAACGAGGAGGCGCTGGCAATGATCATGGCGATGGGCTTCACCCGACCGCAGGCCGTGCAGGCGCTCAAGGCCACCGAGAACAATATCGAACGAGCCGCAGACTGGATCTTCAACCACCAGTCAGAGCTGGACGAGCCGGAGCAGGCGACCAATCAGCCCAGGGAGGAGGAGTTCACTGATGGCCAAGGCAGTGAGTACATAGTTTTTTTTTTCATCATCATCTTGCCACGTCCAACTCTGCATTGGGTCGGCATTGAAGATAAGCCTCTCCATCTTCTTCTATCCTGCCACCACTCTTCCCTCTCAACTACATTCCAGTCCCCTCCTCGCATTTCCACATCCTTCCTCACTTTGTCCTGCCATCTTTGTCGTGGTCTTCCTCTCGTTCTTCTACCTGGAATCTCCAGTTCTAGCATTCTCCTCGGCAATCTTTCTCTTTCCATCCTCTTGACATGTCCGAACCATTTCAATCTTCTCCCTCCAATACGCTCCAATAAATTCCTTACGCCTAGTTGGTTTCTTATGTCGTCATTCCTTATTCTGTCCCATCTAGTCTTCCCCACAATACTTCCCAAAAACGTCTGCAGCTCGCTTTTTTTTATTTAATTTTTGTTTAAATTTATTTCTTTGTTGTGGGTGGCTCGTGTTAGTCTAGTGGGTTCATTCCTACTTCAGTGTAAAATTTGTCAAAAAAAAGAACACTCCTTTTTTTTTAGAAACAAATTTACTTTGATTTATTTCATTACCTGATGATGACCAGACCTGAACCTCAAAAGTTCTAAAATGAAATAAATAAAAATTTTACTAAATACATGTTACAAAAATAAAAAGGGGTGTGGGTTGTTTTATTGCATTGGATGCAACAGGTTGACCAAAAACAACTGCACAAGCACAAAATTGACCTTTTGTCAATTGTCAGACAAAGCAGTAAACTAGGGAAGTCAACGGGTACCCGGGTACGGTTCCAACTTTTCAATACCCGTTACCCGGTATAACCCGTTCCCTTCTTCTGTTCAAAACGAAATCAATTGAACATTGCGATGTTTTCCCCTACTGACCTCTTTGTGCGAGCGTACGAGCCGCGCTTTTCAATTTGCCGGCATTTAACTTGACACCCCCCCCCCCCTCCCCCCCTCCTCAAGATTAGTCACTGTCGCAAAAAAAATGAGACGTAAAGCCCAATTAGTATCATCTTCTGTAGGCCTATGGAAGAATGCTGCGGAACGGTTGCGAGTCCGAGGGAGCGCACCCGCCCGTCGAAGCTTTACCGCAATCATGTTTTCGTGTTCGAGCTCGGACTACGACGTCATCGCTTTGACGCGGCCGACCACCGAATTCATAGCTTTGTTGAATACTTCCGCGATCGTTTTGCATCGAAGACAATGCAACCTGATACCGTTTAACAAAATAATTTCTCTTTCCACAACTTTGCGAATCATTTGACACCCATGACGATAGGCGCGTATTTAGTATTATTTACTACCCGGGTAGTCCGGGTACGGCGCGAGGGTACCCGGGTACAACTATTTCCGGGTATTGACATCCCTACAGTAAACTCACAAAATTATTAACGATCCTTTACTACTAGTACGTAGGCCCACTTCCTTTTACTTACTTTACTTTTACTTTTTTATTTACTTACTTTACTACTTGGGACTTTTTTTTGGGTACATCTACTTAAAACAATTTTTTCAAGGTACCCGTTAAAGCCCAATTTTACTAATTAAAAAACTCAAATTTCGGGTAATAACAACTATCTAAAATTTGGGGTACCCGCAGACTCCTAAATACGCCTATTTTTTATTTATTTTTTTTTAAATTTTTTGTACGTTTAATTGTCTGTGTTGCAGAATACCAGCTGGTGGCGTTCATCTCTCACATGGGGACGAGTACGATGGTCGGCCCTGCCACATCTTATAATACAATATAACACTGTCTGTGTTGCAGAATACCAGCTGGTGGCGTTCATCTCTCACATGGGGACGAGCAGGATGGTCGGCCACTACGTCTGCCACATCTTATAATACAATATAACACTGTCTGTGTTGCAGAATACCAGCTGGTGGCGTTCATCTCTCACATGGGGACGAGTACGATGGTCGGCCACTACGTCTGCCACATCTTATAATACAATATAACACTGTCTGTGTTGCAGAATACCAGCTGGTGGCGTTCATCTCTCACATGGGGACGAGTACGATGGTCGGCCCTGCCACATCTTATAATACAATATAACACTGTCTGTGTTGCAGAATACCAGCTGGTGGCGTTCATCTCTCACATGGGGACGAGCACGATGGTCGGCCCTGCCACATCTTATAATACAATATAACACTGCCTGTGTTGCAGAATACCAGCTGGTGGCGTTCATCTCTCACATGGGGACGAGCACGATGGTCGGCCACTACGTCTGCCACATCTTATAATACAATATAACACTGTCTGTGTTGCAGAATACCAGCTGGTGGCGTTCATCTCTCACATGGGGACGAGCACGATGGTCGGCCACTACGTCTGCCACATCTTATAATACAATATAACACTGTCTGTGTTGCAGAATACCAGCTGGTGGCGTTCATCTCTCACATGGGGACGAGCACGATGGTCGGCCACTACGTCTGCCACATCTTATAATACAATATAACACTGTCTGTGTTGCAGAATACCAGCTGGTGGCGTTCATCTCTCACATGGGGACGAGCACGATGGTCGGCCCTGCCACATCTTATAATACAATATAACACTGTCTGTGTTGCAGAATACCAGCTGGTGGCGTTCATCTCTCACATGGGGACGAGCACGATGGTCGGCCACTACGTCTGCCACATCTTATAATACAATATAACACTGTCTGTGTTGCAGAATACCAGCTGGTGGCGTTCATCTCTCACATGGGGACGAGCACGATGGTCGGCCCTGCCACATCTTATAATACAATATAACACTGTCTGTGTTGCAGAATACCAGCTGGTGGCGTTCATCTCTCACATGGGGACGAGTACGATGGTCGGCCCTGCCACATCTTATAATACAATATAACACTGTCTGTGTTGCAGAATACCAGCTGGTGGCGTTCATCTCTCACATGGGGACGAGCACAATGGTCGGCCACTACGTCTGCCACATCTTATAATACAATATAACACTGTCTGTGTTGCAGAATACCAGCTGGTGGCGTTCATCTCTCACATGGGGACGAGCACGATGGTCGGCCCTGCCACATCTTATAATACAATATAACACTGTCTGTGTTGCAGAATACCAGCTGGTGGCGTTCATCTCTCACATGGGGACGAGCACGATGGTCGGCCACTACGTCTGCCACATCTTATAATACAATATAACACTGTCTGTGTTGCAGAATACCAGCTGGTGGCGTTCATCTCTCACATGGGGACGAGCACGATGGTCGGCCACTACGTCTGCCACATCTTATAATACAATATAACACTGTCTGTGTTGCAGAATACCAGCTGGTGGCGTTCATCTCTCACATGGGGACGAGCACGATGGTCGGCCACTACGTCTGCCACATCTTATAATACAATATAACACTGTCTGTGTTGCAGAATACCAGCTGGTGGCGTTCATCTCTCACATGGGGACGAGTACGATGGTCGGCCCTGCCACATCTTATAATACAATATAACACTGTCTGTGTTGCAGAATACCAGCTGGTGGCGTTCATCTCTCACATGGGGACGAGCACGATGGTCGGCCACTACGTCTGCCACATCTTATAATACAATATAACACTGTCTGTGTTGCAGAATACCAGCTGGTGGCGTTCATCTCTCACATGGGGACGAGTACGATGGTCGGCCCTGCCACATCTTATAATACAATATAACACTGTCTGTGTTGCAGAATACCAGCTGGTGGCGTTCATCTCTCACATGGGGACGAGTACGATGGTCGGCCACTACGTCTGCCACATCTTATAATACAATATAACACTGTCTGTGTTGCAGAATACCAGCTGGTGGCGTTCATCTCTCACATGGGGACGAGTACGATGGTCGGCCCTGCCACATCTTATAATACAATATAACACTGTCTGTGTTGCAGAATACCAGCTGGTGGCGTTCATCTCTCACATGGGGACGAGCACGATGGTCGGCCACTACGTCTGCCACATCTTATAATACAATATAACACTGTCTGTGTTGCAGAATACCAGCTGGTGGCGTTCATCTCTCACATGGGGACGAGCACAATGGTCGGCCACTACGTCTGCCACATCTTATAATACAATATAACACTGTCTGTGTTGCAGAATACCAGCTGGTGGCGTTCATCTCTCACATGGGGACGAGCACGATGGTCGGCCCTGCCACATCTTATAATACAATATAACACTGTCTGTGTTGCAGAATACCAGCTGGTGGCGTTCATCTCTCACATGGGGACGAGCACGATGGTCGGCCACTACGTCTGCCACATCTTATAATACAATATAACACTGTCTGTGTTGCAGAATACCAGCTGGTGGCGTTCATCTCTCACATGGGGACGAGCACGATGGTCGGCCACTACGTCTGCCACATCTTATAATACAATATAACACTGTCTGTGTTGCAGAATACCAGCTGGTGGCGTTCATCTCTCACATGGGGACGAGCACGATGGTCGGCCCTGCCACATCTTATAATACAATATAACACTGTCTGTGTTGCAGAATACCAGCTGGTGGCGTTCATCTCTCACATGGGGACGAGCACGATGGTCGGCCACTACGTCTGCCACATCTTATAATACAATATAACACTGTCTGTGTTGCAGAATACCAGCTGGTGGCGTTCATCTCTCACATGGGGACGAGCACAATGGTCGGCCACTACGTCTGCCACATCTTATAATACAATATAACACTGTCTGTGTTGCAGAATACCAGCTGGTGGCGTTCATCTCTCACATGGGGACGAGTACGATGGTCGGCCACTACGTCTGCCACATCTTATAATACAATATAACACTGTCTGTGTTGCAGAATACCAGCTGGTGGCGTTCATCTCTCACATGGGGACGAGCACGATGGTCGGCCACTACGTCTGCCACATCTTATAATACAATATAACACTGTCTGTGTTGCAGAATACCAGCTGGTGGCGTTCATCTCTCACATGGGGACGAGTACGATGGTCGGCCACTACGTCTGCCACATCTTATAATACAATATAACACTGTCTGTGTTGCAGAATACCAGCTGGTGGCGTTCATCTCTCACATGGGGACGAGCACGATGGTCGGCCACTACGTCTGCCACATCTTATAATACAATATAACACTGTCTGTGTTGCAGAATACCAGCTGGTGGCGTTCATCTCTCACATGGGGACGAGTACGATGGTCGGCC
Source organism: Isoperla grammatica (assembly GCA_945910005.1). NCBI lineage: Eukaryota > Metazoa > Arthropoda > Insecta > Plecoptera > Perlodidae > Isoperla > Isoperla grammatica. The sequence goes on from OX246744.1 coordinate 43,855,877, forward strand.
ACTACGTCTGCCACATCTTATAATACAATATAACACTGTCTGTGTTGCAGAATACCAGCTGGTGGCGTTCATCTCTCACATGGGGACGAGCACAATGGTCGGCCCTGCCACATCTTATAATACAATATAACACTGTCTGTGTTGCAGAATACCAGCTGGTGGCGTTCATCTCTCACATGGGGACGAGCACGATGGTCGGCCCTGCCACATCTTATAATACAATATAACACTGTCTGTGTTGCAGAATACCAGCTGGTGGCGTTCATCTCTCACATGGGGACGAGCACGATGGTCGGCCACTACGTCTGCCACATCTTATAATACAATATAACACTGTCTGTGTTGCAGAATACCAGCTGGTGGCGTTCATCTCTCACATGGGGACGAGCACGATGGTCGGCCACTACGTCTGCCACATCTTATAATACAATATAACACTGTCTGTGTTGCAGAATACCAGCTGGTGGCGTTCATCTCTCACATGGGGACGAGCACGATGGTCGGCCACTACGTCTGCCACATCTTATAATACAATATAACACTGTCTGTGTTGCAGAATACCAGCTGGTGGCGTTCATCTCTCACATGGGGACGAGTACGATGGTCGGCCACTACGTCTGCCACATCTTATAATACAATATAACACTGTCTGTGTTGCAGAATACCAGCTGGTGGCGTTCATCTCTCACATGGGGACGAGCACGATGGTCGGCCACTACGTCTGCCACATCTTATAATACAATATAACACTGTCTGTGTTGCAGAATACCAGCTGGTGGCGTTCATCTCTCACATGGGGACGAGCACGATGGTCGGCCACTACGTCTGCCACATCTTATAATACAATATAACACTGTCTGTGTTGCAGAATACCAGCTGGTGGCGTTCATCTCTCACATGGGGACGAGCACGATGGTCGGCCCTGCCACATCTTATAATACAATATAACACTGTCTGTGTTGCAGAATACCAGCTGGTGGCGTTCATCTCTCACATGGGGACGAGTACGATGGTCGGCCCTGCCACATCTTATAATACAATATAACACTGTCTGTGTTGCAGAATACCAGCTGGTGGCGTTCATCTCTCACATGGGGACGAGCACGATGGTCGGCCACTACGTCTGCCACATCTTATAATACAATATAACACTGTCTGTGTTGCAGAATACCAGCTGGTGGCGTTCATCTCTCACATGGGGACGAGCACCATGGTCGGCCCTGCCACATCTTATAATACAATATAACACTGTCTGTGTTGCAGAATACCAGCTGGTGGCGTTCATCTCTCACATGGGGACGAGCACGATGGTCGGCCACTACGTCTGCCACATCTTATAATACAATATAACACTGTCTGTGTTGCAGAATACCAGCTGGTGGCGTTCATCTCTCACATGGGGACGAGCACGATGGTCGGCCACTACGTCTGCCACATCTTATAATACAATATAACACTGTCTGTGTTGCAGAATACCAGCTGGTGGCGTTCATCTCTCACATGGGGACGAGTACGATGGTCGGCCATTACGTCTGCCACATCTTATAATACAATATAACACTGTCTGTGTTGCAGAATACCAGCTGGTGGCGTTCATCTCTCACATGGGGACGAGTACGATGGTCGGCCACTACGTCTGCCACATCTTATAATACAATATAACACTGTCTGTGTTGCAGAATACCAGCTGGTGGCGTTCATCTCTCACATGGGGACGAGTACGATGGTCGGCCACTACGTCTGCCACATCTTATAATACAATATAACACTGTCTGTGTTGCAGAATACCAGCTGGTGGCGTTCATCTCTCACATGGGGACGAGTACGATGGTCGGCCACTACGTCTGCCACATCTTATAATACAATATAACATTGTCTGTGTTGCAGAATACCAGCTGGTGGCGTTCATCTCTCACATGGGGACGAGTACGATGGTCGGCCACTACGTCTGCCACATCTTATAATACAATATAACACTGTCTGTGTTGCAGAATACCAGCTGGTGGCGTTCATCTCTCACATGGGGACGAGCACGATGGTCGGCCACTACGTCTGCCACATCTTATAATACAATATAACACTGTCTGTGTTGCAGAATACCAGCTGGTGGCGTTCATCTCTCACATGGGGACGAGCACGATGGTCGGCCACTACGTCTGCCACATCTTATAATACAATATAACACTGTCTGTGTTGCAGAATACCAGCTGGTGGCGTTCATCTCTCACATGGGGACGAGTACGATGGTCGGCCACTACGTCTGCCACATCTTATAATACAATATAACACTGTCTGTGTTGCAGAATACCAGCTGGTGGCGTTCATCTCTCACATGGGGACGAGCACGATGGTCGGCCACTACGTCTGCCACATCTTATAATACAATATAACACTGTCTGTGTTGCAGAATACCAGCTGGTGGCGTTCATCTCTCACATGGGGACGAGCACGATGGTCGGCCATTACGTCTGCCACATCTTATAATACAATATAACACTGTCTGTGTTGCAGAATACCAGCTGGTGGCGTTCATCTCTCACATGGGGACGAGCACGATGGTCGGCCACTACGTCTGCCACATCTTATAATACAATATAACACTGTCTGTGTTGCAGAATACCAGCTGGTGGCGTTCATCTCTCACATGGGGACGAGTACGATGGTCGGCCCTGCCACATCTTATAATACAATATAACACTGTCTGTGTTGCAGAATACCAGCTGGTGGCGTTCATCTCTCACATGGGGACGAGCACAATGGTCGGCCCTGCCACATCTTATAATACAATATAACACTGTCTGTGTTGCAGAATACCAGCTGGTGGCGTTCATCTCTCACATGAGGACGAGCACGATGGTCGGCCACTACGTCTGCCACATCTTATAATACAATATAACACTGTCTGTGTTGCAGAATACCAGCTGGTGGCGTTCATTTCTCACATGGGGACGAGCACGATGGTCGGCCCTGCCACATCTTATAATACAATATAACACTGTCTGTGTTGCAGAATACCAGCTGGTGGCGTTCATCTCTCACATGGGTACGAGCACGATGGTGGGCCACTACGTCTGCCACATCTTATAATACAATATAACACTGTCTGTGTTGCAGAATACCAGCTGGTGGCGTTCATCTCTCACATGGGGACGAGCACGATGGTGGGCCACTACGTCTGCCACATCTTATAATACAATATAACACTGTCTGTGTTGCAGAATACCAGCTGGTGGCGTTCATCTCTCACATGGGTACGAGCACGATGGTCGGCCACTACGTCTGCCACATCTTATAATACAATATAACACTGTCTGTGTTGCAGAATACCAGCTGGTGGCGTTCATCTCTCACATGGGGACGAGTACGATGGTCGGCCCTGCCACATCTTATAATACAATATAACACTGTCTGTGTTGCAGAATACCAGCTGGTGGCGTTCATCTCTCACATGGGGACGAGTACGATGGTCGGCCACTACGTCTGCCACATCTTATAATACAATATAACACTGTCTGTGTTGCAGAATACCAGCTGGTGGCGTTCATCTCTCACATGGGGACGAGTACGATGGTCGGCCACTACGTCTGCCACATCTTATAATACAATATAACACTGTCTGTGTTGCAGAATACCAGCTGGTGGCGTTCATCTCTCACATGGGGACGAGTACGATGGTCGGCCACTACGTCTGCCACATCTTATAATACAATATAACACTGTCTGTGTTGCAGAATACCAGCTGGTGGCGTTCATCTCTCACATGGGGACGAGCACGATGGTCGGCCACTACGTCTGCCACATCTTATAATACAATATAACACTGTCTGTGTTGCAGAATACCAGCTGGTGGCGTTCATCTCTCACATGGGGACGAGTACGATGGTCGGCCCTGCCACATCTTATAATACAATATAACACTGTCTGTGTTGCAGAATACCAGCTGGTGGCGTTCATCTCTCACATGGGGACGAGCACGATGGTCGGCCACTACGTCTGCCACATCTTATAATACAATATAACACTGTCTGTGTTGCAGAATACCAGCTGGTGGCGTTCATCTCTCACATGGGGACGAGCACGATGGTCGGCCACTACGTCTGCCACATCTTATAATACAATATAACACTGTCTGTGTTGCAGAATACCAGCTGGTGGCGTTCATCTCTCACATGGGGACGAGTACGATGGTCGGCCACTACGTCTGCCACATCTTATAATACAATATAACACTGTCTGTGTTGCAGAATACCAGCTGGTGGCGTTCATCTCTCACATGGGGACGAGCACGATGGTCGGCCCTGCCACATCTTATAATACAATATAACACTGTCTGTGTTGCAGAATACCAGCTGGTGGCGTTCATCTCTCACATGGGGACGAGCACGATGGTCGGCCACTACGTCTGCCACATCTTATAATACAATATAACACTGTCTGTGTTGCAGAATACCAGCTGGTGGCGTTCATCTCTCACATGGGGACGAGCACGATGGTCGGCCCTGCCACATCTTATAATACAATATAACACTGTCTGTGTTGCAGAATACCAGCTGGTGGCGTTCATCTCTCACATGGGGACGAGCACGATGGTCGGCCACTACGTCTGCCACATCTTATAATACAATATAACACTGTCTGTGTTGCAGAATACCAGCTGGTGGCGTTCATCTCTCACATGGGGACGAGCACGATGGTCGGCCCTGCCACATCTTATAATACAATATAACACTGTCTGTGTTGCAGAATACCAGCTGGTGGCGTTCATCTCTCACATGGGGACGAGCACGATGGTCGGCCACTACGTCTGCCACATCTTATAATACAATATAACACTGTCTGTGTTGCAGAATACCAGCTGGTGGCGTTCATCTCCCACATGGGGACGAGCACGATGGTCGGCCACTACGTCTGCCACATCTTATAATACAATATAACACTGTCTGTGTTGCAGAATACCAGCTGGTGGCGTTCATCTCTCACATGGGGACGAGCACGATGGTCGGCCACTACGTCTGCCACATCTTATAATACAATATAACACTGTCTGTGTTGCAGAATACCAACTGGTGGCGTTCATCTCTCACATGGGGACGAGCACGATGGTCGGCCCTGCCACATCTTATAATACAATATAACACTGTCTGTGTTGCAGAATACCAGCTGGTGGCGTTCATCTCTCACATGGGGACGAGTACGATGGTCGGCCCTGCCACATCTTATAATACAATATAACACTGTCTGTGTTGCAGAATACCAGCTGGTGGCGTTCATCTCTCACATGGGGACGAGCACGATGGTCGGCCCTGCCACATCTTATAATACAATATAACACTGTCTGTGTTGCAGAATACCAGCTGGTGGCGTTCATCTCTCACATGGGGACGAGCACGATGGTCGGCCACTACGTCTGCCACATCTTATAATACAATATAACACTGTCTGTGTTGCAGAATACCAACTGGTGGCGTTCATCTCTCACATGGGGACGAGTACGATGGTCGGCCCTGCCACATCTTATAATACAATATAACACTGTCTGTGTTGCAGAATACCAGCTGGTGGCGTTCATCTCTCACATGGGGACGAGCACGATGGTCGGCCACTACGTCTGCCACATCTTATAATACAATATAACACTGTCTGTGTTGCAGAATACCAGCTGGTGGCGTTCATCTCTCACATGGGGACGAGCACCATGGTCGGCCCTGCCACATCTTATAATACAATATAACACTGTCTGTGTTGCAGAATACCAGCTGGTGGCGTTCATCTCCCACATGGGGACGAGCACGATGGTCGGCCACTACGTCTGCCACATCTTATAATACAATATAACACTGTCTGTGTTGCAGAATACCAGCTGGTGGCGTTCATCTCTCACATGGGGACGAGCACGATGGTCGGCCACTACGTCTGCCACATCTTATAATACAATATAACACTGTCTGTGTTGCAGAATACCAGCTGGTGGCGTTCATCTCTCACATGGGGACGAGCACGATGGTCGGCCCTGCCACATCTTATAATACAATATAACACTGTCTGTGTTGCAGAATACCAGCTGGTGGCGTTCATCTCTCACATGGGGACGAGCACGATGGTCGGCCCTGCCACATCTTATAATACAATATAACACTGTCTGTGTTGCAGAATACCAGCTGGTGGCGTTCATCTCTCACATGGGGACGAGTACGATGGTCGGCCACTACGTCTGCCACATCTTATAATACAATATAACACTGTCTGTGTTGCAGAATACCAGCTGGTGGCGTTCATCTCTCACATGGGGACGAGCACGATGGTCGGCCCTGCCACATCTTATAATACAATATAACACTGTCTGTGTTGCAGAATACCAGCTGGTGGCGTTCATCTCTCACATGGGGACGAGCACGATGGTCGGCCACTACGTCTGCCACATCTTATAATACAATATAACACTGTCTGTGTTGCAGAATACCAGCTGGTGGCGTTCATCTCTCACATGGGGACGAGCACGATGGTCGGCCACTACGTCTGCCACATCTTATAATACAATATAACACTGTCTGTGTTGCAGAATACCAGCTGGTGGCGTTCATCTCTCACATGGGGACGAGCACGATGGTCGGCCACTACGTCTGCCACATCTTATAATACAATATAACACTGTCTGTGTTGCAGAATACCAGCTGGTGGCGTTCATCTCTCACATGGGGACGAGTACGATGGTCGGCCACTACGTCTGCCACATCTTATAATACAATATAACACTGTCTGTGTTGCAGAATACCAGCTGGTGGCGTTCATCTCTCACATGGGGACGAGCACGATGGTCGGCCACTACGTCTGCCACATCTTATAATACAATATAACACTGTCTGTGTTGCAGAATACCAGCTGGTGGCGTTCATCTCTCACATGGGGACGAGCACGATGGTCGGCCACTACGTCTGCCACATCTTATAATACAATATAACACTGTCTGTGTTGCAGAATACCAGCTGGTGGCGTTCATCTCTCACATGGGGACGAGTACGATGGTCGGCCACTACGTCTGCCACATCTTATAATACAATATAACACTGTCTGTGTTGCAGAATACCAGCTGGTGGCGTTCATCTCACACATGGGGACGAGCACGATGGTCGGCCACTACGTCTGCCACATCTTATAATACAATATAACACTGTCTGTGTTGCAGAATACCAGCTGGTGGCGTTCATCTCTCACATGGGGACGAGTACGATGGTCGGCCACTACGTCTGCCACATCTTATAATACAATATAACACTGTCTGTGTTGCAGAATACCAGCTGGTGGCGTTCATCTCTCACATGGGGACGAGTACGATGGTCGGCCACTACGTCTGCCACATCTTATAATACAATATAACACTGTCTGTGTTGCAGAATACCAGCTGGTGGCGTTCATCTCTCACATGGGGACGAGTACGATGGTCGGCCACTACGTCTGCCACATCTTATAATACAATATAACACTGTCTGTGTTGCAGAATACCAGCTGGTGGCGTTCATCTCTCACATGGGGACGAGCACGATGGTCGGCCACTACGTCTGCCACATCTTATAATACAATATAACACTGTCTGTGTTGCAGAATACCAGCTGGTGGCGTTCATCTCTCACATGGGGACGAGTACGATGGTCGGCCACTACGTCTGCCACATCTTATAATACAATATAACACTGTCTGTGTTGCAGAATACCAGCTGGTGGCGTTCATCTCTCACATGGGGACGAGCACGATGGTCGGCCCTGCCACATCTTATAATACAATATAACACTGTCTGTGTTGCAGAATACCAGCTGGTGGCGTTCATCTCTCACATGGGGACGAGTACGATGGTCGGCCACTACGTCTGCCACATCTTATAATACAATATAACACTGTCTGTGTTGCAGAATACCAGCTGGTGGCGTTCATCTCTCACATGGGGACGAGTACGATGGTCGGCCACTACGTCTGCCACATCTTATAATACAATATAACACTGTCTGTGTTGCAGAATACCAGCTGGTGGCGTTCATCTCTCACATGGGGACGAGTACGATGGTCGGCCCTGCCACATCTTATAATACAATATAACACTGTCTGTGTTGCAGAATACCAGCTGGTGGCGTTCATCTCTCACATGGGGACGAGCACGATGGTCGGCCACTACGTCTGCCACATCTTATAATACAATATAACACTGTCTGTGTTGCAGAATACCAGCTGGTGGCGTTCATCTCTCACATGGGGACGAGCACGATGGTCGGCCACTACGTCTGCCACATCTTATAATACAATATAACACTGTCTGTGTTGCAGAATACCAGCTGGTGGCGTTCATCTCTCACATGGGGACGAGCACGATGGTCGGCCACTACGTCTGCCACATCTTATAATACAATATAACACTGTCTGTGTTGCAGAATACCAGCTGGTGGCGTTCATCTCTCACATGGGGACGAGCACGATGGTCGGCCCTGCCACATCTTATAATACAATATAACACTGTCTGTGTTGCAGAATACCAGCTGGTGGCGTTCATCTCTCACATGGGGACGAGCACGATGGTCGGCCACTACGTCTGCCACATCTTATAATACAATATAACACTGTCTGTGTTGCAGAATACCAGCTGGTGGCGTTCATCTCTCACATGGGGACGAGCACGATGGTCGGCCACTACGTCTGCCACATCTTATAATACAATATAACACTGTCTGTGTTGCAGAATACCAGCTGGTGGCGTTCATCTCTCACATGGGGACGAGCACGATGGTCGGCCACTACGTCTGCCACATCTTATAATACAATATAACACTGTCTGTGTTGCAGAATACCAGCTGGTGGCGTTCATCTCTCACATGGGGACGAGTACGATGGTCGGCCACTACGTCTGCCACATCTTATAATACAATATAACACTGTCTGTGTTGCAGAATACCAGCTGGTGGCGTTCATCTCTCACATGGGGACGAGTACGATGGTCGGCCACTACGTCTGCCACATCTTATAATACAATATAACACTGTCTGTGTTGCAGAATACCAGCTGGTGGCGTTCATCTCTCACATGGGGACGAGTACGATGGTCGGCCACTACGTCTGCCACATCTTATAATACAATATAACACTGTCTGTGTTGCAGAATACCAGCTGGTGGCGTTCATCTCTCACATGGGGACGAGCACGATGGTCGGCCACTACGTCTGCCACATCTTATAATACAATATAACACTGTCTGTGTTGCAGAATACCAGCTGGTGGCGTTCATCTCTCACATGGGGACGAGTACGATGGTCGGCCACTACGTCTGCCACATCTTATAATACAATATAACACTGTCTGTGTTGCAGAATACCAGCTGGTGGCGTTCATCTCTCACATGGGGACGAGCACGATGGTCGGCCACTACGTCTGCCACATCTTATAATACAATATAACACTGTCTGTGTTGCAGAATACCAGCTGGTGGCGTTCATCTCTCACATGGGGACGAGCACGATGGTCGGCCCTGCCACATCTTATAATACAATATAACACTGTCTGTGTTGCAGAATACCAGCTGGTGGCGTTCATCTCTCACATGGGGACGAGCACAATGGTCGGCCACTACGTCTGCCACATCTTATAATACAATATAACACTGTCTGTGTTGCAGAATACCAGCTGGTGGCGTTCATCTCTCACATGGGGACGAGTACGATGGTCGGCCCTGCCACATCTTATAATACAATATAACACTGTCTGTGTTGCAGAATACCAGCTGGTGGCGTTCATCTCTCACATGGGGACGAGCACGATGGTCGGCCCTGCCACATCTTATAATACAATATAACACTGTCTGTGTTGCAGAATACCAGCTGGTGGCGTTCATCTCTCACATGGGGACGAGCACGATGGTCGGCCACTACGTCTGCCACATCTTATAATACAATATAACACTGTCTGTGTTGCAGAATACCAGCTGGTGGCGTTCATCTCTCACATGGGGACGAGCACGATGGTCGGCCCTGCCACATCTTATAATACAATATAACACTGTCTGTGTTGCAGAATACCAGCTGGTGGCGTTCATCTCTCACATGGGGACGAGTACGATGGTCGGCCACTACGTCTGCCACATCTTATAATACAATATAACACTGTCTGTGTTGCAGAATACCAGCTGGTGGCGTTCATCTCTCACATGGGGACGAGCACGATGGTCGGCCACTACGTCTGCCACATCTTATAATACAATATAACACTGTCTGTGTTGCAGAATACCAGCTGGTGGCGTTCATCTCTCACATGGGGACGAGCACGATGGTCGGCCACTACGTCTGCCACATCTTATAATACAATATAACACTGTCTGTGTTGCAGAATACCAGCTGGTGGCGTTCATCTCTCACATGGGGACGAGCACAATGGTCGGCCACTACGTCTGCCACATCTTATAATACAATATAACACTGTCTGTGTTGCAGAATACCAGCTGGTGGCGTTCATCTCTCACATGGGGACGAGTACGATGGTCGGCCCTGCCACATCTTATAATACAATATAACACTGTCTGTGTTGCAGAATACCAGCTGGTGGCGTTCATCTCTCACATGGGGACGAGCACGATGGTCGGCCCTGCCACATCTTATAATACAATATAACACTGTCTGTGTTGCAGAATACCAGCTGGTGGCGTTCATCTCTCACATGGGGACGAGCACGATGGTCGGCCCTGCCACATCTTATAATACAATATAACACTGTCTGTGTTGCAGAATACCAGCTGGTGGCGTTCATCTCTCACATGGGGACGAGCACGATGGTCGGCCACTACGTCTGCCACATCTTATAATACAATATAACACTGTCTGTGTTGCAGAATACCAGCTGGTGGCGTTCATCTCTCACATGGGGACGAGCACGATGGTCGGCCACTACGTCTGCCACATCTTATAATACAATATAACACTGTCTGTGTTGCAGAATACCAGCTGGTGGCGTTCATCTCTCACATGGGGACGAGCACGATGGTCGGCCCTGCCACATCTTATAATACAATATAACACTGTCTGTGTTGCAGAATACCAGCTGGTGGCGTTCATCTCTCACATGGGGACGAGTACGATGGTCGGCCACTACGTCTGCCACATCTTATAATACAATATAACACTGTCTGTGTTGCAGAATACCAGCTGGTGGCGTTCATCTCTCACATGGGGACGAGCACGATGGTCGGCCACTACGTCTGCCACATCTTATAATACAATATAACACTGTCTGTGTTGCAGAATACCAGCTGGTGGCGTTCATCTCTCACATGGGGACGAGCACGATGGTCGGCCCTGCCACATCTTATAATACAATATAACACTGTCTGTGTTGCAGAATACCAGCTGGTGGCGTTCATCTCCCACATGGGGACGAGTACGATGGTCGGCCCTGCCACATCTTATAATACAATATAACACTGTCTGTGTTGCAGAATACCAGCTGGTGGCGTTCATCTCTCACATGGGGACGAGCACGATGGTCGGCCACTACGTCTGCCACATCTTATAATACAATATAACACTGTCTGTGTTGCAGAATACCAGCTGGTGGCGTTCATCTCTCACATGGGGACGAGTACGATGGTCGGCCACTACGTCTGCCACATCTTATAATACAATATAACACTGTCTGTGTTGCAGAATACCAGCTGGTGGCGTTCATCTCTCACATGGGGACGAGCACGATGGTCGGCCACTACGTCTGCCACATCTTATAATACAATATAACACTGTCTGTGTTGCAGAATACCAGCTGGTGGCGTTCATCTCTCACATGGGGACGAGCACGATGGTCGGCCACTACGTCTGCCACATCTTATAATACAATATAACACTGTCTGTGTTGCAGAATACCAGCTGGTGGCGTTCATCTCTCACATGGGGACGAGCACGATGGTCGGCCCTGCCACATCTTATAATACAATATAACACTGTCTGTGTTGCAGAATACCAGCTGGTGGCGTTCATCTCTCACATGGGGACGAGCACGATGGTCGGCCCTGCCACATCTTATAATACAATATAACACTGTCTGTGTTGCAGAATACCAGCTGGTGGCGTTCATCTCTCACATGGGGACGAGCACGATGGTCGGCCACTACGTCTGCCACATCTTATAATACAATATAACACTGTCTGTGTTGCAGAATACCAGCTGGTGGCGTTCATCTCTCACATGGGGACGAGTACGATGGTCGGCCACTACGTCTGCCACATCTTATAATACAATATAACACTGTCTGTGTTGCAGAATACCAGCTGGTGGCGTTCATCTCTCACATGGGGACGAGTACGATGGTCGGCCACTACGTCTGCCACATCTTATAATACAATATAACACTGTCTGTGTTGCAGAATACCAGCTGGTGGCGTTCATCTCTCACATGGGGACGAGCACGATGGTCGGCCCTGCCACATCTTATAATACAATATAACACTGTCTGTGTTGCAGAATACCAGCTGGTGGCGTTCATCTCTCACATGGGGACGAGCACAATGGTCGGCCACTACGTCTGCCACATCTTATAATACAATATAACACTGTCTGTGTTGCAGAATACCAGCTGGTGGCGTTCATCTCTCACATGGGGACGAGTACGATGGTCGGCCCTGCCACATCTTATAATACAATATAACACTGTCTGTGTTGCAGAATACCAGCTGGTGGCGTTCATCTCTCACATGGGGACGAGCACGATGGTCGGCCCTGCCACATCTTATAATACAATATAACACTGTCTGTGTTGCAGAATACCAGCTGGTGGCGTTCATCTCTCACATGGGGACGAGCACGATGGTCGGCCCTGCCACATCTTATAATACAATATAACACTGTCTGTGTTGCAGAATACCAGCTGGTGGCGTTCATCTCTCACATGGGGACGAGCACGATGGTCGGCCACTACGTCTGCCACATCTTATAATACAATATAACACTGTCTGTGTTGCAGAATACCAGCTGGTGGCGTTCATCTCTCACATGGGGACGAGCACGATGGTCGGCCACTACGTCTGCCACATCTTATAATACAATATAACACTGTCTGTGTTGCAGAATACCAGCTGGTGGCGTTCATCTCTCACATGGGGACGAGTACGATGGTCGGCCACTACGTCTGCCACATCTTATAATACAATATAACACTGTCTGTGTTGCAGAATACCAGCTGGTGGCGTTCATCTCTCACATGGGGACGAGCACCATGGTCGGCCACTACGTCTGCCACATCTTATAATACAATATAACACTGTCTGTGTTGCAGAATACCAGCTGGTGGCGTTCATCTCTCACATGGGGACGAGCACGATGGTCGGCCACTACGTCTGCCACATCTTATAATACAATATAACACTGTCTGTGTTGCAGAATACCAGCTGGTGGCGTTCATCTCTCACATGGGGACGAGCACGATGGTCGGCCCTGCCACATCTTATAATACAATATAACACTGTCTGTGTTGCAGAATACCAGCTGGTGGCGTTCATCTCTCACATGGGGACGAGCACGATGGTCGGCCCTGCCACATCTTATAATACAATATAACACTGTCTGTGTTGCAGAATACCAGCTGGTGGCGTTCATCTCTCACATGGGGACGAGTACGATGGTCGGCCACTACGTCTGCCACATCTTATAATACAATATAACACTGTCTGTGTTGCAGAATACCAACTGGTGGCGTTCATCTCTCACATGGGGACGAGCACGATGGTCGGCCCTGCCACATCTTATAATACAATATAACACTGTCTGTGTTGCAGAATACCAGCTGGTGGCGTTCATCTCTCACATGGGGACGAGTACGATGGTCGGCCACTACGTCTGCCACATCTTATAATACAATATAACACTGTCTGTGTTGCAGAATACCAGCTGGTGGCGTTCATCTCTCACATGGGGACGAGTACGATGGTCGGCCCTGCCACATCTTATAATACAATATAACACTGTCTGTGTTGCAGAATACCAGCTGGTGGCGTTCATCTCTCACATGGGGACGAGCACGATGGTCGGCCCTGCCACATCTTATAATACAATATAACACTGTCTGTGTTGCAGAATACCAGCTGGTGGCGTTCATCTCTCACATGGGGACGAGCACGATGGTCGGCCCTGCCACATCTTATAATACAATATAACACTGTCTGTGTTGCAGAATACCAGCTGGTGGCGTTCATCTCTCACATGGGGACGAGCACGATGGTCGGCCACTACGTCTGCCACATCTTATAATACAATATAACACTGTCTGTGTTGCAGAATACCAGCTGGTGGCGTTCATCTCTCACATGGGGACGAGCACGATGGTCGGCCCTGCCACATCTTATAATACAATATAACACTGTCTGTGTTGCAGAATACCAGCTGGTGGCGTTCATCTCTCACATGGGGACGAGCACGATGGTCGGCCACTACGTCTGCCACATCTTATAATACAATATAACACTGTCTGTGTTGCAGAATACCAGCTGGTGGCGTTCATCTCTCACATGGGGACGAGCACGATGGTCGGCCACTACGTCTGCCACATCTTATAATACAATATAACACTGTCTGTGTTGCAGAATACCAACTGGTGGCGTTCATCTCTCACATGGGGACGAGCACGATGGTCGGCCACTACGTCTGCCACATCTTATAATACAATATAACACTGTCTGTGTTGCAGAATACCAGCTGGTGGCGTTCATCTCTCACATGGGGACGAGTACGATGGTCGGCCACTACGTCTGCCACATCTTATAATACAATATAACACTGTCTGTGTTGCAGAATACCAGCTGGTGGCGTTCATCTCTCACATGGGGACGAGCACGATGGTCGGCCACTACGTCTGCCACATCTTATAATACAATATAACACTGTCTGTGTTGCAGAATACCAGCTGGTGGCGTTCATCTCTCACATGGGGACGAGCACGATGGTCGGCCCTGCCACATCTTATAATACAATATAACACTGTCTGTGTTGCAGAATACCAGCTGGTGGCGTTCATCTCTCACATGGGGACGAGTACGATGGTCGGCCACTACGTCTGCCACATCTTATAATACAATATAACACTGTCTGTGTTGCAGAATACCAGCTGGTGGCGTTCATCTCTCACATGGGGACGAGCACGATGGTCGGCCACTACGTCTGCCACATCTTATAATACAATATAACACTGTCTGTGTTGCAGAATACCAGCTGGTGGCGTTCATCTCTCACATGGGGACGAGCACGATGGTCGGCCACTACGTCTGCCACATCTTATAATACAATATAACACTGTCTGTGTTGCAGAATACCAGCTGGTGGCGTTCATCTCTCACATGGGGACGAGCACGATGGTCGGCCACTACGTCTGCCACATCTTATAATACAATATAACACTGTCTGTGTTGCAGAATACCAGCTGGTGGCGTTCATCTCTCACATGGGGACGAGCACGATGGTCGGCCCTGCCACATCTTATAATACAATATAACACTGTCTGTGTTGCAGAATACCAGCTGGTGGCGTTCATCTCTCACATGGGGACGAGCACGATGGTCGGCCACTACGTCTGTCACATCTTATAATACAATATAACACTGTCTGTGTTGCAGAATACCAGCTGGTGGCGTTCATCTCTCACATGGGGACGAGCACGATGGTCGGCCACTACGTCTGCCACATCTTATAATACAATATAACACTGTCTGTGTTGCAGAATACCAGCTGGTGGCGTTCATCTCTCACATGGGGACGAGCACGATGGTCGGCCACTACGTCTGCCACATCTTATAATACAATATAACACTGTCTGTGTTGCAGAATACCAGCTGGTGGCGTTCATCTCTCACATGGGGACGAGCACAATGGTCGGCCACTACGTCTGCCACATCTTATAATACAATATAACACTGTCTGTGTTGCAGAATACCAGCTGGTGGCGTTCATCTCTCACATGGGGACGAGCACGATGGTCGGCCACTACGTCTGCCACATCTTATAATACAATATAACACTGTCTGTGTTGCAGAATACCAGCTGGTGGCGTTCATCTCTCACATGGGGACGAGCACGATGGTCGGCCACTACGTCTGCCACATCTTATAATACAATATAACACTGTCTGTGTTGCAGAATACCAGCTGGTGGCGTTCATCTCTCACATGGGGACGAGCACGATGGTCGGCCACTACGTCTGCCACATCTTATAATACAATATAACACTGTCTGTGTTGCAGAATACCAGCTGGTGGCGTTCATCTCTCACATGGGGACGAGTACGATGGTCGGCCACTACGTCTGCCACATCTTATAATACAATATAACACTGTCTGTGTTGCAGAATACCAGCTGGTGGCGTTCATCTCTCACATGGGGACGAGTACGATGGTCGGCCCTGCCACATCTTATAATACAATATAACACTGTCTGTGTTGCAGAATACCAGCTGGTGGCGTTCATCTCTCACATGGGGACGAGTACGATGGTCGGCCACTACGTCTGCCACATCTTATAATACAATATAACACTGTCTGTGTTGCAGAATACCAGCTGGTGGCGTTCATCTCACACATGGGGACGAGCACGATGGTCGGCCACTACGTCTGCCACATCTTATAATACAATATAACACTGTCTGTGTTGCAGAATACCAGCTGGTGGCGTTCATCTCTCACATGGGGACGAGCACAATGGTCGGCCCTGCCACATCTTATAATACAATATAACACTGTCTGTGTTGCAGAATACCAGCTGGTGGCGTTCATCTCTCACATGGGGACGAGCACGATGGTCGGCCACTACGTCTGCCACATCTTATAATACAATATAACACTGTCTGTGTTGCAGAATACCAGCTGGTGGCGTTCATCTCACACATGGGGACGAGCACGATGGTCGGCCACTACGTCTGCCACATCTTATAATACAATATAACACTGTCTGTGTTGCAGAATACCAGCTGGTGGCGTTCATCTCTCACATGGGGACGAGCACGATGGTCGGCCACTACGTCTGCCACATCTTATAATACAATATAACACTGTCTGTGTTGCAGAATACCAGCTGGTGGCGTTCATCTCTCACATGGGGACGAGCACGATGGTCGGCCACTACGTCTGCCACATCTTATAATACAATATAACACTGTCTGTGTTGCAGAATACCAGCTGGTGGCGTTCATCTCTCACATGGGGACGAGCACGATGGTCGGCCACTACGTCTGCCACATCTTATAATACAATATAACACTGTCTGTGTTGCAGAATACCAGCTGGTGGCGTTCATCTCTCACATGGGGACGAGCACGATGGTCGGCCACTACGTCTGCCACATCTTATAATACAATATAACACTGTCTGTGTTGCAGAATACCAGCTGGTGGCGTTCATCTCTCACATGGGGACGAGCACGATGGTCGGCCACTACGTCTGCCACATCTTATAATACAATATAACACTGTCTGTGTTGCAGAATACCAGCTGGTGGCGTTCATCTCTCACATGGGGACGAGCACGATGGTCGGCCACTACGTCTGCCACATCTTATAATACAATATAACACTGTCTGTGTTGCAGAATACCAGCTGGTGGCGTTCATCTCTCACATGGGGACGAGCACGATGGTCGGCCACTACGTCTGCCACATCTTATAATACAATATAACACTGTCTGTGTTGCAGAATACCAGCTGGTGGCGTTCATCTCTCACATGGGGACGAGCACAATGGTCGGCCACTACGTCTGCCACATCTTATAATACAATATAACACTGTCTGTGTTGCAGAATACCAGCTGGTGGCGTTCATCTCTCACATGGGGACGAGTACGATGGTCGGCCACTACGTCTGCCACATCTTATAATAAAATATAACACTGTCTGTGTTGCAGAATACCAGCTGGTGGCGTTCATCTCTCACATGGGGACGAGCACGATGGTCGGCCACTACGTCTGCCACATCTTATAATACAATATAACACTGTCTGTGTTGCAGAATACCAGCTGGTGGCGTTCATCTCTCACATGGGGACGAGCACAATGGTCGGCCACTACGTCTGCCACATCTTATAATACAATATAACACTGTCTGTGTTGCAGAATACCAGCTGGTGGCGTTCATCTCTCACATGGGGACGAGCACGATGGTCTGCCACTACGTCTGCCACATCTTATAATACAATATAACACTGTCTGTGTTGCAGAATACCAGCTGGTGGCGTTCATCTCACACATGGGGACGAGCACGATGGTCGGCCACTACGTCTGCCACATCTTATAATACAATATAACACTGTCTGTGTTGCAGAATACCAGCTGGTGGCGTTCATCTCTCACATGGGGACGAGCACGATGGTCGGCCACTACGTCTGCCACATCTTATAATACAATATAACACTGTCTGTGTTGCAGAATACCAGCTGGTGGCGTTCATCTCTCACATGGGGACGAGTACGATGGTCGGCCCTGCCACATCTTATAATACAATATAACACTGTCTGTGTTGCAGAATACCAGCTGGTGGCGTTCATCTCTCACATGGGGACGAGCACGATGGTCGGCCACTACGTCTGCCACATCTTATAATACAATATAACACTGTCTGTGTTGCAGAATACCAGCTGGTGGCGTTCATCTCTCACATGGGGACGAGTACGATGGTCGGCCCTGCCACATCTTATAATACAATATAACACTGTCTGTGTTGCAGAATACCAGCTGGTGGCGTTCATCTCTCACATGGGGACGAGCACGATGGTCGGCCCTGCAACATCTTATAATACAATATAACACTGTCTGTGTTGCAGAATACCAGCTGGTGGCGTTCATCTCTCACATGGGGACGAGTACGATGGTCGGCCCTGCCACATCTTATAATACAATATAACACTGTCTGTGTTGCAGAATACCAGCTGGTGGCGTTCATCTCTCACATGGGGACGAGTACGATGGTCGGCCACTACGTCTGCCACATCTTATAATACAATATAACACTGTCTGTGTTGCAGAATACCAGCTGGTGGCGTTCATCTCTCACATGGGGACGAGCACGATGGTCGGCCCTGCCACATCTTATAATACAATATAACACTGTCTGTGTTGCAGAATACCAGCTGGTGGCGTTCATCTCTCACATGGGGACGAGTACGATGGTCGGCCCTGCCACATCTTATAATACAATATAACACTGTCTGTGTTGCAGAATACCAGCTGGTGGCGTTCATCTCTCACATGGGGACGAGTACGATGGTCGGCCCTGCCACATCTTATAATACAATATAACACTGTCTGTGTTGCAGAATACCAGCTGGTGGCGTTCATCTCTCACATGGGGACGAGTACGATGGTCGGCCACTACGTCTGCCACATCTTATAATACAATATAACACTGTCTGTGTTGCAGAATACCAGCTGGTGGCGTTCATCTCTCACATGGGGACGAGCACGATGGTCGGCCACTACGTCTGCCACATCTTATAATACAATATAACACTGTCTGTGTTGCAGAATACCAGCTGGTGGCGTTCATCTCTCACATGGGGACGAGCACGATGGTCGGCCACTACGTCTGCCACATCTTATAATACAATATAACACTGTCTGTGTTGCAGAATACCAGCTGGTGGCGTTCATCTCTCACATGGGGACGAGTACGATGGTCGGCCCTGCCACATCTTATAATACAATATAACACTGTCTGTGTTGCAGAATACCAGCTGGTGGCGTTCATCTCTCACATGGGGACGAGTACGATGGTCGGCCCTGCCACATCTTATAATACAATATAACACTGTCTGTGTTGCAGAATACCAGCTGGTGGCGTTCATCTCTCACATGGGGACGAGCACGATGGTCGGCCACTACGTCTGCCACATCTTATAATACAATATAACACTGTCTGTGTTGCAGAATACCAGCTGGTGGCGTTCATCTCTCACATGGGGACGAGCACGATGGTCGGCCACTACGTCTGCCACATCTTATAATACAATATAACACTGTCTGTGTTGCAGAATACCAGCTGGTGGCGTTCATCTCTCACATGGGGACGAGCACGATGGTCGGCCACTACGTCTGCCACATCTTATAATACAATATAACACTGTCTGTGTTGCAGAATACCAGCTGGTGGCGTTCATCTCTCACATGGGGACGAGCACGATGGTCGGCCCTGCCACATCTTATAATACAATATAACACTGTCTGTGTTGCAGAATACCAGCTGGTGGCGTTCATCTCTCACATGGGGACGAGTACGATGGTCGGCCCTGCCACATCTTATAATACAATATAACACTGTCTGTGTTGCAGAATACCAGCTGGTGGCGTTCATCTCTCACATGGGGACGAGTACGATGGTCGGCCACTACGTCTGCCACATCTTATAATACAATATAACACTGTCTGTGTTGCAGAATACCAGCTGGTGGCGTTCATCTCTCACATGGGGACTAGCACGATGGTCGGCCACTACGTCTGCCACATCTTATAATACAATATAACACTGTCTGTGTTGCAGAATACCAGCTGGTGGCGTTCATCTCTCACATGGGGACGAGCACGATGGTCGGCCACTACGTCTGCCACATCTTATAATACAATATAACACTGTCTGTGTTGCAGAATACCAGCTGGTGGCGTTCATCTCTCACATGGGGACGAGCACGATGGTCGGCCCTGCCACATCTTATAATACAATATAACACTGTCTGTGTTGCAGAATACCAGCTGGTGGCGTTCATCTCTCACATGGGGACGAGCACGATGGTCGGCCACTACGTCTGCCACATCTTATAATACAATATAACACTGTCTGTGTTGCAGAATACCAGCTGGTGGCGTTCATCTCTCACATGGGGACGAGCACGATGGTCGGCCCTGCCACATCTTATAATACAATATAACACTGTCTGTGTTGCAGAATACCAGCTGGTGGCGTTCATCTCTCACATGGGGACGAGCACGATGGTCGGCCACTACGTCTGCCACATCTTATAATACAATATAACACTGTCTGTGTTGCAGAATACCAGCTGGTGGCGTTCATCTCTCACATGGGGACGAGCACGATGGTCGGCCACTACGTCTGCCACATCTTATAATACAATATAACACTGTCTGTGTTGCAGAATACCAACTGGTGGCGTTCATCTCTCACATGGGGACGAGCACGATGGTCGGCCCTGCCACATCTTATAATACAATATAACACTGTCTGTGTTGCAGAATACCAGCTGGTGGCGTTCATCTCTCACATGGGGACGAGCACGATGGTCGGCCACTACGTCTGCCACATCTTATAATACAATATAACACTGTCTGTGTTGCAGAATACCAGCTGGTGGCGTTCATCTCTCACATGGGGACGAGTACGATGGTCGGCCACTACGTCTGCCACATCTTATAATACAATATAACACTGTCTGTGTTGCAGAATACCAGCTGGTGGCGTTCATCTCTCACATGGGGACGAGCACGATGGTCGGCCACTACGTCTGCCACATCTTATAATACAATATAACACTGTCTGTGTTGCAGAATACCAGCTGGTGGCGTTCATCTCTCACATGGGGACGAGCACAATGGTCGGCCACTACGTCTGTCACATCTTATAATACAATATAACACTGTCTGTGTTGCAGAATACCAGCTGGTGGCGTTCATCTCTCACATGGGGACGAGTACGATGGTCGGCCCTGCCACATCTTATAATACAATATAACACTGTCTGTGTTGCAGAATACCAGCTGGTGGCGTTCATCTCTCACATGGGGACGAGCACGATGGTCGGCCCTGCCACATCTTATAATACAATATAACACTGTCTGTGTTGCAGAATACCAGCTGGTGGCGTTCATCTCTCACATGGGGACGAGTACGATGGTCGGCCACTACGTCTGCCACATCTTATAATACAATATAACACTGTCTGTGTTGCAGAATACCAGCTGGTGGCGTTCATCTCTCACATGGGGACGAGCACGATGGTCGGCCACTACGTCTGCCACATCTTATAATACAATATAACACTGTCTGTGTTGCAGAATACCAGCTGGTGGCGTTCATCTCTCACATGGGGACGAGCACGATGGTCGGCCACTACGTCTGCCACATCTTATAATACAATATAACACTGTCTGTGTTGCAGAATACCAGCTGGTGGCGTTCATCTCTCACATGGGGACGAGCACGATGGTCGGCCCTGCCACATCTTATAATACAATATAACACTGTCTGTGTTGCAGAATACCAGCTGGTGGCGTTCATCTCTCACATGGGGACGAGCACGATGGTCGGCCACTACGTCTGTCACATCTTATAATACAATATAACACTGTCTGTGTTGCAGAATACCAGCTGGTGGCGTTCATCTCTCACATGGGGACGAGCACGATGGTCGGCCACTACGTCTGCCACATCTTATAATACAATATAACACTGTCTGTGTTGCAGAATACCAGCTGGTGGCGTTCATCTCTCACATGGGGACGAGCACGATGGTCGGCCACTACGTCTGCCACATCTTATAATACAATATAACACTGTCTGTGTTGCAGAATACCAGCTGGTGGCGTTCATCTCTCACATGGGGACGAGCACAATGGTCGGCCACTACGTCTGCCACATCTTATAATACAATATAACACTGTCTGTGTTGCAGAATACCAGCTGGTGGCGTTCATCTCTCACATGGGGACGAGCACGATGGTCGGCCACTACGTCTGCCACATCTTATAATACAATATAACACTGTCTGTGTTGCAGAATACCAGCTGGTGGCGTTCATCTCTCACATGGGGACGAGCACGATGGTCGGCCACTACGTCTGCCACATCTTATAATACAATATAACACTGTCTGTGTTGCAGAATACCAGCTGGTGGCGTTCATCTCTCACATGGGGACGAGCACGATGGTCGGCCACTACGTCTGCCACATCTTATAATACAATATAACACTGTCTGTGTTGCAGAATACCAGCTGGTGGCGTTCATCTCTCACATGGGGACGAGTACGATGGTCGGCCACTACGTCTGCCACATCTTATAATACAATATAACACTGTCTGTGTTGCAGAATACCAGCTGGTGGCGTTCATCTCTCACATGGGGACGAGTACGATGGTCGGCCCTGCCACATCTTATAATACAATATAACACTGTCTGTGTTGCAGAATACCAGCTGGTGGCGTTCATCTCTCACATGGGGACGAGTACGATGGTCGGCCACTACGTCTGCCACATCTTATAATACAATA
Organism: Isoperla grammatica; assembly: GCA_945910005.1. Taxonomy (NCBI): domain Eukaryota; kingdom Metazoa; phylum Arthropoda; class Insecta; order Plecoptera; family Perlodidae; genus Isoperla; species Isoperla grammatica. The sequence goes on from OX246744.1 coordinate 43,879,136, forward strand.
TAACACTGTCTGTGTTGCAGAATACCAGCTGGTGGCGTTCATCTCACACATGGGGACGAGCACGATGGTCGGCCACTACGTCTGCCACATCTTATAATACAATATAACACTGTCTGTGTTGCAGAATACCAGCTGGTGGCGTTCATCTCTCACATGGGGACGAGCACAATGGTCGGCCCTGCCACATCTTATAATACAATATAACACTGTCTGTGTTGCAGAATACCAGCTGGTGGCGTTCATCTCTCACATGGGGACGAGCACGATGGTCGGCCACTACGTCTGCCACATCTTATAATACAATATAACACTGTCTGTGTTGCAGAATACCAGCTGGTGGCGTTCATCTCACACATGGGGACGAGCACGATGGTCGGCCACTACGTCTGCCACATCTTATAATACAATATACAATATAACACTGTCTGTGTTGCAGAATACCAGCTGGTGGCGTTCATCTCTCACATGGGGACGAGCACGATGGTCGGCCACTACGTCTGCCACATCTTATAATACAATATAACACTGTCTGTGTTGCAGAATACCAGCTGGTGGCGTTCATCTCTCACATGGGGACGAGCACGATGGTCGGCCACTACGTCTGCCACATCTTATAATACAATATAACACTGTCTGTGTTGCAGAATACCAGCTGGTGGCGTTCATCTCTCACATGGGGACGAGCACGATGGTCGGCCCTGCCACATCTTATAATACAATATAACACTGTCTGTGTTGCAGAATACCAGCTGGTGGCGTTCATCTCTCACATGGGGACGAGCACGATGGTCGGCCACTACGTCTGCCACATCTTATAATACAATATAACACTGTCTGTGTTGCAGAATACCAGCTGGTGGCGTTCATCTCTCACATGGGGACGAGCACAATGGTCGGCCACTACGTCTGCCACATCTTATAATACAATATAACACTGTCTGTGTTGCAGAATACCAGCTGGTGGCGTTCATCTCTCACATGGGGACGAGCACAATGGTCGGCCACTACGTCTGCCACATCTTATAATACAATATAACACTGTCTGTGTTGCAGAATACCAGCTGGTGGCGTTCATCTCTCACATGGGGACGAGCACAATGGTCGGCCACTACGTCTGCCACATCTTATAATACAATATAACACTGTCTGTGTTGCAGAATACCAGCTGGTGGCGTTCATCTCTCACATGGGGACGAGCACAATGGTCGGCCACTACGTCTGCCACATCTTATAATACAATATAACACTGTCTGTGTTGCAGAATACCAGCTGGTGGCGTTCATCTCTCACATGGGGACGAGTACGATGGTCGGCCACTACGTCTGCCACATCTTATAATACAATATAACACTGTCTGTGTTGCAGAATACCAGCTGGTGGCGTTCATCTCTCACATGGGGACGAGTACGATGGTCGGCCACTACGTCTGCCACATCTTATAATACAATATAACACTGTCTGTGTTGCAGAATACCAGCTGGTGGCGTTCATCTCTCACATGGGGACGAGCACAATGGTCGGCCACTACGTCTGCCACATCTTATAATACAATATAACACTGTCTGTGTTGCAGAATACCAGCTGGTGGCGTTCATCTCTCACATGGGGACGAGTACGATGGTCGGCCACTACGTCTGCCACATCTTATAATACAATATAACACTGTCTGTGTTGCAGAATACCAGCTGGTGGCGTTCATCTCTCACATGGGGACGAGTACGATGGTCGGCCACTACGTCTGCCACATCTTATAATACAATATAACACTGTCTGTGTTGCAGAATACCAGCTGGTGGCGTTCATCTCTCACATGGGGACGAGTACGATGGTCGGCCACTACGTCTGCCACATCTTATAATACAATATAACACTGTCTGTGTTGCAGAATACCAGCTGGTGGCGTTCATCTCTCACATGGGGACGAGCACGATGGTCGGCCACTACGTCTGCCACATCTTATAATACAATATAACACTGTCTGTGTTGCAGAATACCAGCTGGTGGCGTTCATCTCTCACATGGGGACGAGCACGATGGTCGGCCACTACGTCTGCCACATCTTATAATACAATATAACACTGTCTGTGTTGCAGAATACCAGCTGGTGGCGTTCATCTCTCACATGGGGACGAGCACGATGGTCGGCCACTACGTCTGCCACATCTTATAATACAATATAACACTGTCTGTGTTGCAGAATACCAGCTGGTGGCGTTCATCTCTCACATGGGGACGAGCACGATGGTCGGCCACTACGTCTGCCACATCTTATAATACAATATAACACTGTCTGTGTTGCAGAATACCAGCTGGTGGCGTTCATCTCTCACATGGGGACGAGCACGATGGTCGGCCACTACGTCTGCCACATCTTATAATACAATATAACACTGTCTGTGTTGCAGAATACCAGCTGGTGGCGTTCATCTCTCACATGGGGACGAGCACGATGGTCGGCCACTACGTCTGCCACATCTTATAATACAATATAACACTGTCTGTGTTGCAGAATACCAGCTGGTGGCGTTCATCTCTCACATGGGGACGAGCACGATGGTCGGCCCTGCCACATCTTATAATACAATATAACACTGTCTGTGTTGCAGAATACCAGCTGGTGGCGTTCATCTCTCACATGGGGACGAGCACGATGGTCGGCCACTACGTCTGCCACATCTTATAATACAATATAACACTGTCTGTGTTGCAGAATACCAGCTGGTGGCGTTCATCTCTCACATGGGGACGAGCACGATGGTCGGCCCTGCCACATCTTATAATACAATATAACACTGTCTGTGTTGCAGAATACCAGCTGGTGGCGTTCATCTCTCACATGGGGACGAGCACGATGGTCGGCCCTGCCACATCTTATAATACAATATAACACTGTCTGTGTTGCAGAATACCAGCTGGTGGCGTTCATCTCTCACATGGGGACGAGCACGATGGTCGGCCACTACGTCTGCCACATCTTATAATACAATATAACACTGTCTGTGTTGCAGAATACCAGCTGGTGGCGTTCATCTCTCACATGGGGACGAGCACCATGGTCGGCCACTACGTCTGCCACATCTTATAATACAATATAACACTGTCTGTGTTGCAGAATACCAGCTGGTGGCGTTCATCTCTCACATGGGGACGAGTACGATGGTCGGCCACTACGTCTGCCACATCTTATAATACAATATAACACTGTCTGTGTTGCAGAATACCAGCTGGTGGCGTTCATCTCTCACATGGGGACGAGCACGATGGTCGGCCACTACGTCTGCCACATCTTATAATACAATATAACACTGTCTGTGTTGCAGAATACCAGCTGGTGGCGTTCATCTCTCACATGGGGACGAGTACGATGGTGGGCCCTGCCACATCTTATAATACAATATAACACTGTCTGTGTTGCAGAATACCAGCTGGTGGCGTTCATCTCTCACATGGGGACGAGCACGATGGTCGGCCACTACGTCTGCCACATCTTATAATACAATATAACACTGTCTGTGTTGCAGAATACCAGCTGGTGGCGTTCATCTCTCACATGGGGACGAGCACGATGGTCGGCCCTGCCACATCTTATAATACAATATAACACTGTCTGTGTTGCAGAATACCAGCTGGTGGCGTTCATCTCTCACATGGGGACGAGCACGATGGTCGGCCCTGCCACATCTTATAATACAATATAACACTGTCTGTGTTGCAGAATACCAGCTGGTGGCGTTCATCTCTCACATGGGGACGAGCACAATGGTCGGCCACTACGTCTGCCACATCTTATAATACAATATAACACTGTCTGTGTTGCAGAATACCAGCTGGTGGCGTTCATCTCTCACATGGGGACGAGCACGATGGTCGGCCACTACGTCTGCCACATCTTATAATACAATATAACACTGTCTGTGTTGCAGAATACCAGCTGGTGGCGTTCATCTCTCACATGGGGACGAGCACGATGGTCGGCCCTGCCACATCTTATAATACAATATAACACTGTCTGTGTTGCAGAATACCAGCTGGTGGCGTTCATCTCTCACATGGGGACGAGTACGATGGTCGGCCACTACGTCTGCCACATCTTATAATACAATATAACACTGTCTGTGTTGCAGAATACCAGCTGGTGGCGTTCATCTCTCACATGGGGACGAGTACGATGGTCGGCCCTGCCACATCTTATAATACAATATAACACTGTCTGTGTTGCAGAATACCAGCTGGTGGCGTTCATCTCTCACATGGGGACGAGTACGATGGTCGGCCACTACGTCTGCCACATCTTATAATACAATATAACACTGTCTGTGTTGCAGAATACCAGCTGGTGGCGTTCATCTCTCACATGGGGACGAGCACGATGGTCGGCCCTGCCACATCTTATAATACAATATAACACTGTCTGTGTTGCAGAATACCAGCTGGTGGCGTTCATCTCTCACATGGGGACGAGTACGATGGTCGGCCACTACGTCTGCCACATCTTATAATACAATATAACACTGTCTGTGTTGCAGAATACCAGCTGGTGGCGTTCATCTCTCACATGGGGACGAGCACAATGGTCGGCCACTACGTCTGCCACATCTTATAATACAATATAACACTGTCTGTGTTGCAGAATACCAGCTGGTGGCGTTCATCTCTCACATGGGGACGAGCACGATGGTCGGCCACTACGTCTGCCACATCTTATAATACAATATAACACTGTCTGTGTTGCAGAATACCAGCTGGTGGCGTTCATCTCTCACATGGGGACGAGCACGATGGTCGGCCCTGCCACATCTTATAATACAATATAACACTGTCTGTGTTGCAGAATACCAGCTGGTGGCGTTCATCTCTCACATGGGGACGAGCACGATGGTCGGCCACTACGTCTGCCACATCTTATAATACAATATAACACTGTCTGTGTTGCAGAATACCAGCTGGTGGCGTTCATCTCTCACATGGGGACGAGCACGATGGTCGGGCACTACGTCTGCCACATCTTATAATACAATATAACACTGTCTGTGTTGCAGAATACCAGCAGGTGGCGTTCATCTCTCACATGGGGACGAGCACGATGGTCGGCCACTACGTCTGCCACATCTTATAATACAATATAACACTGTCTGTGTTGCAGAATACCAGCTGGTGGCGTTCATCTCTCACATGGGGACGAGTACGATGGTCGGCCACTACGTCTGCCACATCTTATAATACAATATAACACTGTCTGTGTTGCAGAATACCAGCTGGTGGCGTTCATCTCTCACATGGGGACGAGCACGATGGTCGGCCACTACGTCTGCCACATCTTATAATACAATATAACACTGTCTGTGTTGCAGAATACCAGCTGGTGGCGTTCATCTCTCACATGGGGACGAGTACGATGGTGGGCCCTGCCACATCTTATAATACAATATAACACTGTCTGTGTTGCAGAATACCAGCTGGTGGCGTTCATCTCTCACATGGGGACGAGCACGATGGTCGGCCCTGCCACATCTTATAATACAATATAACACTGTCTGTGTTGCAGAATACCAGCTGGTGGCGTTCATCTCTCACATGGGGACGAGTACGATGGTCGGCCACTACGTCTGCCACATCTTATAATACAATATAACACTGTCTGTGTTGCAGAATACCAGCTGGTGGCGTTCATCTCTCACATGGGGACGAGTACGATGGTCGGCCCTGCCACATCTTATAATACAATATAACACTGTCTGTGTTGCAGAATACCAGCTGGTGGCGTTCATCTCTCACATGGGGACGAGTACGATGGTCGGCCACTACGTCTGCCACATCTTATAATACAATATAACACTGTCTGTGTTGCAGAATACCAGCTGGTGGCGTTCATCTCTCACATGGGGACGAGCACGATGGTCGGCCCTGCCACATCTTATAATACAATATAACACTGTCTGTGTTGCAGAATACCAGCTGGTGGCGTTCATCTCTCACATGGGGACGAGTACGATGGTCGGCCACTACGTCTGCCACATCTTATAATACAATATAACACTGTCTGTGTTGCAGAATACCAGCTGGTGGCGTTCATCTCTCACATGGGGACGAGCACAATGGTCGGCCACTACGTCTGCCACATCTTATAATACAATATAACACTGTCTGTGTTGCAGAATACCAGCTGGTGGCGTTCATCTCTCACATGGGGACGAGCACGATGGTCGGCCACTACGTCTGCCACATCTTATAATACAATATAACACTGTCTGTGTTGCAGAATACCAGCTGGTGGCGTTCATCTCTCACATGGGGACGAGCACGATGGTCGGCCCTGCCACATCTTATAATACAATATAACACTGTCTGTGTTGCAGAATACCAGCTGGTGGCGTTCATCTCTCACATGGGGACGAGCACGATGGTCGGCCACTACGTCTGCCACATCTTATAATACAATATAACACTGTCTGTGTTGCAGAATACCAGCTGGTGGCGTTCATCTCTCACATGGGGACGAGCACAATGGTCGGCCCTGCCACATCTTATAATACAATATAACACTGTCTGTGTTGCAGAATACCAGCTGGTGGCGTTCATCTCTCACATGGGGACGAGCACGATGGTCGGCCCTGCCACATCTTATAATACAATATAACACTGTCTGTGTTGCAGAATACCAGCTGGTGGCGTTCATCTCTCACATGGGGACGAGCACGATGGTCGGCCCTGCCACATCTTATAATACAATATAACACTGTCTGTGTTGCAGAATACCAGCTGGTGGCGTTCATCTCTCACATGGGGACGAGCACGATGGTCGGCCACTACGTCTGCCACATCTTATAATACAATATAACACTGTCTGTGTTGCAGAATACCAGCTGGTGGCGTTCATCTCTCACATGGGGACGAGTACGATGGTCGGCCCTGCCACATCTTATAATACAATATAACACTGTCTGTGTTGCAGAATACCAGCTGGTGGCGTTCATCTCTCACATGGGGACGAGCACGATGGTCGGCCACTACGTCTGCCACATCTTATAATACAATATAACACTGTCTGTGTTGCAGAATACCAGCTGGTGGCGTTCATCTCTCACATGGGGACGAGCACAATGGTCGGCCACTACGTCTGCCACATCTTATAATACAATATAACACTGTCTGTGTTGCAGAATACCAGCTGGTGGCGTTCATCTCTCACATGGGGACGAGCACGATGGTCGGCCCTGCCACATCTTATAATACAATATAACACTGTCTGTGTTGCAGAATACCAGCTGGTGGCGTTCATCTCTCACATGGGGACGAGCACGATGGTCGGCCACTACGTCTGCCACATCTTATAATACAATATAACACTGTCTGTGTTGCAGAATACCAGCTGGTGGCGTTCATCTCTCACATGGGGACGAGCACGATGGTCGGCCCTGCCACATCTTATAATACAATATAACACTGTCTGTGTTGCAGAATACCAGCTGGTGGCGTTCATCTCTCACATGGGGACGAGTACGATGGTCGGCCACTACGTCTGCCACATCTTATAATACAATATAACACTGTCTGTGTTGCAGAATACCAGCTGGTGGCGTTCATCTCTCACATGGGGACGAGTACGATGGTCGGCCACTACGTCTGCCACATCTTATAATACAATATAACACTGTCTGTGTTGCAGAATACCAGCTGGTGGCGTTCATCTCTCACATGGGGACGAGCACGATGGTCGGCCCTGCCACATCTTATAATACAATATAACACTGTCTGTGTTGCAGAATACCAGCTGGTGGCGTTCATCTCTCACATGGGGACGAGCACGATGGTCGGCCACTACGTCTGCCACATCTTATAATACAATATAACACTGTCTGTGTTGCAGAATACCAGCTGGTGGCGTTCATCTCTCACATGGGGACGAGCACGATGGTCGGCCACTACGTCTGCCACATCTTATAATACAATATAACACTGTCTGTGTTGCAGAATACCAGCTGGTGGCGTTCATCTCTCACATGGGGACGAGCACGATGGTCGGCCACTACGTCTGCCACATCTTATAATACAATATAACACTGTCTGTGTTGCAGAATACCAGCTGGTGGCGTTCATCTCTCACATGGGGACGAGCACGATGGTCGGCCCTGCCACATCTTATAATACAATATAACACTGTCTGTGTTGCAGAATACCAGCTGGTGGCGTTCATCTCTCACATGGGGACGAGCACAATGGTCGGCCACTACGTCTGCCACATCTTATAATACAATATAACACTGTCTGTGTTGCAGAATACCAGCTGGTGGCGTTCATCTCTCACATGGGGACGAGCACGATGGTCGGCCACTACGTCTGCCACATCTTATAATACAATATAACACTGTCTGTGTTGCAGAATACCAGCTGGTGGCGTTCATCTCTCACATGGGGACGAGCACGATGGTCGGCCACTACGTCTGCCACATCTTATAATACAATATAACACTGTCTGTGTTGCAGAATACCAGCTGGTGGCGTTCATCTCTCACATGGGGACGAGTACGATGGTCGGCCACTACGTCTGCCACATCTTATAATACAATATAACACTGTCTGTGTTGCAGAATACCAGCTGGTGGCGTTCATCTCTCACATGGGGACGAGCACGATGGTCGGCCACTACGTCTGCCACATCTTATAATACAATATAACACTGTCTGTGTTGCAGAATACCAGCTGGTGGCGTTCATCTCTCACATGGGGACGAGCACGATGGTCGGCCCTGCCACATCTTATAATACAATATAACACTGTCTGTGTTGCAGAATACCAGCTGGTGGCGTTCATCTCTCACATGGGGACGAGCACGATGGTCGGCCACTACGTCTGCCACATCTTATAATACAATATAACACTGTCTGTGTTGCAGAATACCAGCTGGTGGCGTTCATCTCTCACATGGGGACGAGCACGATGGTCGGCCCTGCCACATCTTATAATACAATATAACACTGTCTGTGTTGCAGAATACCAGCTGGTGGCGTTCATCTCTCACATGGGGACGAGCACGATGGTCGGCCACTACGTCTGCCACATCTTATAATACAATATAACACTGTCTGTGTTGCAGAATACCAGCTGGTGGCGTTCATCTCTCACATGGGGACGAGCACGATGGTCGGCCACTACGTCTGCCACATCTTATAATACAATATAACACTGTCTGTGTTGCAGAATACCAGCTGGTGGCGTTCATCTCTCACATGGGGACGAGCACGATGGTCGGCCACTACGTCTGCCACATCTTATAATACAATATAACACTGTCTGTGTTGCAGAATACCAGCTGGTGGCGTTCATCTCTCACATGGGGACGAGCACGATGGTCGGCCACTACGTCTGCCACATCTTATAATACAATATAACACTGTCTGTGTTGCAGAATACCAGCTGGTGGCGTTCATCTCTCACATGGGGACGAGTACGATGGTCGGCCACTACGTCTGCCACATCTTATAATACAATATAACACTGTCTGTGTTGCAGAATACCAGCTGGTGGCGTTCATCTCTCACATGGGGACGAGCACAATGGTCGGCCACTACGTCTGCCACATCTTATAATACAATATAACACTGTCTGTGTTGCAGAATACCAGCTGGTGGCGTTCATCTCTCACATGGGGACGAGTACGATGGTCGGCCACTACGTCTGCCACATCTTATAATACAATATAACACTGTCTGTGTTGCAGAATACCAGCTGGTGGCGTTCATCTCTCACATGGGGACGAGCACGATGGTCGGCCACTACGTCTGCCACATCTTATAATACAATATAACACTGTCTGTGTTGCAGAATACCAGCTGGTGGCGTTCATCTCTCACATGGGGACGAGCACGATGGTCGGCCACTACGTCTGCCACATCTTATAATACAATATAACACTGTCTGTGTTGCAGAATACCAGCTGGTGGCGTTCATCTCTCACATGGGGACGAGTACGATGGTCGGCCACTATATCTGCCACATCTTATAATACAATATAACACTGTCTGTGTTGCAGAATACCAGCTGGTGGCGTTCATCTCTCACATGGGGACGAGCACAATGGTCGGCCCTGCCACATCTTATAATACAATATAACACTGTCTGTGTTGCAGAATACCAGCTGGTGGCGTTCATCTCTCACATGGGGACGAGTACGATGGTCGGCCACTACGTCTGCCACATCTTATAATACAATATAACACTGTCTGTGTTGCAGAATACCAGCTGGTGGCGTTCATCTCTCACATGGGGACGAGCACGATGGTCGGCCACTACGTCTGCCACATCTTATAATACAATATAACACTGTCTGTGTTGCAGAATACCAGCTGGTGGCGTTCATCTCTCACATGGGGACGAGTACGATGGTCGGCCCTGCCACATCTTATAATACAATATAACACTGTCTGTGTTGCAGAATACCAGCTGGTGGCGTTCATCTCTCACATGGGGACGAGCACGATGGTCGGCCACTACGTCTGCCACATCTTATAATACAATATAACACTGTCTGTGTTGCAGAATACCAGCTGGTGGCGTTCATCTCTCACATGGGGACGAGCACAATGGTCGGCCACTACGTCTGCCACATCTTATAATACAATATAACACTGTCTGTGTTGCAGAATACCAGCTGGTGGCGTTCATCTCTCACATGGGGACGAGCACAATGGTCGGCCACTACGTCTGCCACATCTTATAATACAATATAACACTGTCTGTGTTGCAGAATACCAGCTGGTGGCGTTCATCTCTCACATGGGGACGAGCACGATGGTCGGCCACTACGTCTGCCACATCTTATAATACAATATAACACTGTCTGTGTTGCAGAATACCAGCTGGTGGCGTTCATCTCTCACATGGGGACGAGCACAATGGTCGGCCACTACGTCTGCCACATCTTATAATACAATATAACACTGTCTGTGTTGCAGAATACCAGCTGGTGGCGTTCATCTCTCACATGGGGACGAGCACGATGGTCGGCCACTACGTCTGCCACATCTTATAATACAATATAACACTGTCTGTGTTGCAGAATACCAGCTGGTGGCGTTCATCTCTCACATGGGGACGAGCACGATGGTCGGCCACTACGTCTGCCACATCTTATAATACAATATAACACTGTCTGTGTTGCAGAATACCAGCTGGTGGCGTTCATCTCTCACATGGGGACGAGCACGATGGTCGGCCCTGCCACATCTTATAATACAATATAACACTGTCTGTGTTGCAGAATACCAGCTGGTGGCGTTCATCTCTCACATGGGGACGAGTACGATGGTCGGCCCTGCCACATCTTATAATACAATATAACACTGTCTGTGTTGCAGAATACCAGCTGGTGGCGTTCATCTCTCACATGGGGACGAGTACGATGGTCGGCCCTGCCACATCTTATAATACAATATAACACTGTCTGTGTTGCAGAATACCAGCTGGTGGCGTTCATCTCTCACATGGGGACGAGCACAATGGTCGGCCACTACGTCTGCCACATCTTATAATACAATATAACACTGTCTGTGTTGCAGAATACCAGCTGGTGGCGTTCATCTCTCACATGGGGACGAGTACGATGGTCGGCCACTACGTCTGCCACATCTTATAATACAATATAACACTGTCTGTGTTGCAGAATACCAGCTGGTGGCGTTCATCTCTCACATGGGGACGAGCACGATGGTCGGCCACTACGTCTGCCACATCTTATAATACAATATAACACTGTCTGTGTTGCAGAATACCAGCTGGTGGCGTTCATCTCTCACATGGGGACGAGTACGATGGTCGGCCACTACGTCTGCCACATCTTATAATACAATATAACACTGTCTGTGTTGCAGAATACCAGCTGGTGGCGTTCATCTCTCACATGGGGACGAGTACGATGGTCGGCCCTGCCACATCTTATAATACAATATAACACTGTCTGTGTTGCAGAATACCAGCTGGTGGCGTTCATCTCTCACATGGGGACGAGCACAATGGTCGGCCACTACGTCTGCCACATCTTATAATACAATATAACACTGTCTGTGTTGCAGAATACCAGCTGGTGGCGTTCATCTCTCACATGGGGACGAGCACAATGGTCGGCCACTACGTCTGCCACATCTTATAATACAATATAACACTGTCTGTGTTGCAGAATACCAGCTGGTGGCGTTCATCTCTCACATGGGGACGAGCACGATGGTCGGCCACTACGTCTGCCACATCTTATAATACAATATAACACTGTCTGTGTTGCAGAATACCAGCTGGTGGCGTTCATCTCTCACATGGGGACGAGTACAATGGTCGGCCACTACGTCTGCCACATCTTATAATACAATATAACACTGTCTGTGTTGCAGAATACCAGCTGGTGGCGTTCATCTCTCACATGGGGACGAGCACGATGGTCGGCCACTACGTCTGCCACATCTTCCGCGACGGCCGGTGGGTCATCTACAACGACAACAAGGTCGCGCTCTCGGAGAACCCTCCCAAGGAGCTCGGATATCTCTACCTGTACCAGCGGATCTAGGCGCACCGGACACACGGATCTAGGCGCACCGGACAGGCTGATCTAGGCGCACCGGACAGACGGACGGACGGACATTTTCTAAAATTGAAACTGTATTTTAGTACCGACGTTGGGAGGCCGTGAATGGCGCGAAGCGTACGGCCCCCGGATGTGAATCGTCGGTCCAAGTGTCGCATTCTCGCATACCATATACTTTGTATTGATTTTATTTTTGCATAATTAATTATTACTATCTTGGTACATCTGAATTTATGAGATTTTGTGTTTTTTTTTCGCGCGCATTTTTTTCGTAAAAGTTGTTTTTTCGTTTTGGTTTGTTATTTTAATATTATGATTGTATCATCCATTATCACGAAGCTTATCGAATTCCTTTAGCTTAATGTTTCGACTGTTGATTTCGAGTGTTTGGAAAAGATAACATTTTTAATACAATTGTCCCCTGTTAATTCAAATTTATGTTTAATTCAGACTATTGATGGAGTCCCTGCGGAGAGTTTGGGTATAAAGCTTGGGTGGTTATGTTCTTTTAAATCAAAATTTTCAATTTTGTAATTCAAATTGGAGTTTCTTAGGTCTCTTGAACTTTGAATTAAAGGGGAACTACTGTAGATAGGAATATTTTATACCTAATCTTGCTGGGTCTGTGTAGTTTTCATAAAGAATTGAACCATGTCGTTTATTGAAATTCGTTGATGTCTTGATAAGAAGTCGTTCAGGTTTCGCTTGGCCTTCTCCAATCCCGTTCTTGTGTGCTACTGTTTTTTATTTAGGAAACTTCCCTTTGGGAGAAAAACAAGGTTTGAGTCTAAGTTTCTTTAAATCATACAATTATTATCATGAAATTATCATTATGATTAATTTAATATTGTATTTAAACGTTTCCGCTTTAAAATGACTTAACCGAGGTTAATTTATTTACCGTTCATTTTTGGCAGTTGGTTTTGTCTTCTAAAGCTTTGTTGGTTACGTGCAATTGTATCGTACTGTATTTCCGCCTAACTATAACGACGGACAATTCGTTATCACCCTGGCTGTGTAAGAAGAAGGCATAAAATGCATTACATGCTGTTATTATTCTTTATCATCAAATGAGATACCTGGGCCATACAATACAATGAGTAAGAGTAGAAGAGGGGGGGTTAAGAAACATAAACTTAAGAGAAATGTTGGGAGTAAAGAAGTGAGATGATTGGATGGAAATAAGTGGACAAGAGAACACAGGATAAGAAACAAACGTTGGAGAAATGCTGGGAGTAAAGAAGTTAAGATGGGGCAAAAAGAACACGGCTGAGATGATTTGGTCATAAAATGTACGACGGAAAATAACGTGCCCTGGAAGAAGTGTGAAAGGGAAATGGAAGGAGGAAGAGGGAAGGAGAGCGTAGCAAGAGACCTAGGAAAGAAGAGAGCTGGGAGAATGTGGAAGTGATACGAATGTGGGAGGATAGAAAGATCCGAGACCCAAATTCAACGTGCCAGAAGCAGGAAACGGCAATGGACGATCGTACATATGTCGATCTAACGAGGGTAGATCATGAACATTGATGTTCATTATCCCCACCGAGTCACATTTGCTATCGTTCAGTGACTAAAACAACCTCGGCAGGCGCAAGCAGAACACTCGCACCTTCATGCACACACACACACAGGGGCGAGCACACACGCACTTGCTTTCAAGACAAAGAGAGGTGACTGCGGAAGAGTTTACTAGTTACGAGAGACCAATGTACCTTGAAGAACCGGTGGAAAATATTGCAAATTAAACACTATCATTTTTATGGCAATCTAGTACATTAACCTCTATACAAATTTATGTCTTTTATTTTATTTTCTACAAAAACATATTATGCAATTTGTTAAGTTTAAACTGTTATGGTATGTATGTATGGTAGGTATGGTATGTTATGTATGGCCACAATTTCTCGATAACATGACGGAAAACACGCTAAATTCGTGTGTAAATGCAGTATGTATTTTTATTTTGAATAGCAACCTAAGTTTTGTTCTTGAAGATTTCAAGATCATTAATTTATACACAGTATGAAAACATTATAAAGAAGTAACTGTTATAAGGAGTCCCTGTACGTCAGTCAGTTTGGGGGAAATTTCCATGTTCTAATGGATGCATATTACCATGACAATACAACTAAGAAGCATTATAATATGAAAGTAAAATGCAAATATGTAAATTACAAACCATATTGTAATAAGGGTGTGAATGAATGAATTTATTTTAAGGCAACCCACCCACCTATACAACAAACGACTACACTGCAGCGCTGCGAGCGTTCCGACCACTGATCTCCGCCTGCTAGAATTAACCGGAAACCCATCGAGGAGGCAGTGCACTACCTGTACTTATTATTGTAAAAAAATCCAAAGATTCTAAAGAAGTTGAATAGTTTTGCAATGACCTAAGAATTCTTATTGTTGAAAATTGTGAGTATCCAATATTCAGTGAGTGTTGGCCGGATCGCTCGCAACGCTCTCTGAGCACTTGCTACGTCTCCCCATACCTTATGAACGACCTCTCGTTGTCATGTTAGAAGCTCTGATGAATAGGGTTAGTCTTAGGGATGTGCGAATAATGTTGTTTTCAGTTCGAATAAGAATAAGAATACCAAATAGTATAGTACCTACACACTAAAAAAATTTCAACAAAAGTTGAATATCAAATATTTTCCACGATACTACTACACGCAATTGTTATTTTCCTACTTCAACTAAAGTTGCTCTACATAGCAAAAGGGTTAAGCAGAACCCAAGTTGTGCACGGTGCATTTCGCAAGCCCTAATCCTCAATACAGCTCGTGCTTAATGCAGCTGCAAGCTGGCACTGAATGGTATTCTTTGTCTTCATATTTTATATTATTATACAAGTACAAAAAGCAATGCATCATTAAAAGTAGGATATGAATTATTCATCTTAAAGGTAGATACTAATCGCTCATCATTGGCTAAAAAATAATGATATGTAATTAAATCTGTTGCCAACATAAGTAGGGACCTGTAAAATTAGTTGAACCAAAAGCTAAGTTTGAGAAAATTGTGTTACGAGTTTGCTTTTCAAATTTTTCATTGATTATGTACAGAGTCAGTATGTACTATATGTAGAGGTGTTTGTAAATGGTGTTATGTTTTCTAAAATGTCGTTTATAGATTTGATAATTTCGATGTTATGGCGGTGTTATGCTTTTTGGGAGATTTTCTACAGTAAATTTCACCAGAAACATGTTTAAATTAAAAAGGAATTTTAATGTAATTTAATTTATTTGAATTGTATGTGCAAACTAGTACTAGTTAATACGAAGTATATATTAACATACCATTACCTGTGTTTGTCTAGTGTGTCTTTACGGTCGAATTAAAGGCGGCAGTCACAACACATCAGAATCTTCTTGTCCGTCACGTAAAATCCCTCAGAATTGTACTCGTTTGCTCTGCTTGACGCCGAATTTCAGCAAAAATAAATTGTTGATCTTCTTAACGAAATCATAATTATAATGAAAAAATATTAGGTCCCCACAATTGTGTTGTAATGACGTTTGACTGTAATAATAAATTTAAATTTTTTAAAAATGTTTATAATAAATTAAAAACAATCGAGATTTCGTGTTATTTCGCTCTTTAATACCAATTTCGATGTTATGACTGGAAATTGACGGATTTCGCGAATTTTCGCGGTGAAATTATGATGTTTTTAAGGTGTCTATCAATAGATATACACTTTGTTTATCTCCCCCTTCTTTATCAACACTTTTCGCGATTTCGCGGTCCGGGAAAAACAAACACCTCTAACTATATGTGATTATTTTTACTTCTGATGCTAAATATTGCCACTAATTCATTCATTGTTACTTGTGTTGCTTTTTCTAGTTTTCCCTACACAGTGGGTCACTCATTTTTATTGATATTAATTATCAATTTTCTTCTTGTATATTTATTACCGTAAAAGCCTTCGGGCATACCTCTTGGAACTTTGAAGAATCGATTCCACTGTTTGCCAGCTGATAAAGCGGACTTCAAAATTTACTGTTTGGTGTCGTCCCTTATGTTTCCACCTCTTGCGAGGAAACGTGATAAAAATATAAAATTTCAACTAAATTTTGTGCTAATTGGTAAATTATTTACAGCAAAAATAGTAAAAATTTGTATTTAAACTAATTCTACTAATATAACACTTTTGTACTTGGTGGTGATTCTTGTTGTGTCAGGGATAGAAAGTAATGTTCGTTGTTACTCGACGAGTATCGACGTTCACTTCTCGTTGCCAGTTACGTGTTTATCTAAATTATTACGGAGGTTAATGATAGAAACCATGTATCGTGACCTAAAGTGCTGCATTTAATTTTAATATTGATTAATTTGTTGGTAGCTACTAGCATGCTAGGAAATAAAAAGTTAACGTAGTGTGGAGATCAGTACCAAATACCAAACAAATGTGTTTAATTAAATAAATTGTAATTTTTGATATGTTTTGGTAGAAAAGTGTGGTTAATGTGCTACGTAATCGTCGCAGGTAGTGCGCTACGTTATTGTGAGAGGTAGTGCGCTACGACGCTACGTTAGCGACACAGGTAATACGCGAGAGTCGCCTGAAACGGTCTCGATCAAACGTCGGCAATCGGACAATTTCCCATCACGTTACCGCGTTTCGTGCGGTCGCTCTGTTCGACCGTTCTAACTTGTAACAAGTAGTGACTTCATGAATAGACTATTCTAAAATGCTGCACTTAATGGGTGATATGTATGAAACTAGGAAAAAGAATTACTTGTTTTCTAATAAAATAACTTGTTTTTCAAACTACTAGTTATGGGTTGAAATATTTTATTTGTACAATTCCTTGATCTCCTTCCCATCACATAAATAGATATTTTCTATGTGTGTTCAATTCAATTCAATTCAATTCAATTTTATTCAATTACCACATATTACAAATCAATATGAATTACAATACATTCGTTTTTTACGTTGATCAATACCTACCGACAGAAGTTAGTCTTGAGAGTCGGTAGGTATAATATCTGGTGTGCGGAGTACTGAATAATGTAATATATTTAACTAAGTATTAACTTAAAAACTAGACTATAACCACAGTATAAAGAGGATACAGTAGCGAAAGCGCTATGCCTGGCACAGCAGACGACTTGCGGCACGAAAGCGGGTGGCGTTCGTAGCGGTGGGTTAGACCAAACTCAACGAGACCATGGACGAGACCTAGGGGGAGGGGGAGAGGGATACCTCCTCGCCACTCCTCGCCGCTTTCCTCGCCTACAATATGAGCTAACTCGGATAACTCGCCGCCAGGGCGACCGTAGCTGCGCGCGCAGGAGTTTGCCGATGGAATCTCTCCCAAGTTTCGCTACTGTATCCTCTTTATACTGTGCTATAACCACAGTATAAGGAGGATACAGTAGCAAAACTAGGGAGAGATTCCATCGGCAAACTCCTGCGCGCGCAGCTACGGTCGCCCTGGCGGCGAGTTATCCGAGTTAGCTCATATTGTTGGCGAGGAGAGCGGCGAGGGGTGGCGAGGAGGTATCCCTCTCCCCCACCCCCCAGGTATCGTCATGGTCTCGTTGAGTTTGGTCTAACCCACCGCTACGAACGCCACCCGCTTCCATGCCGCAAGTCGTCTGCTGTGCCAGGCATGGCACTTTCGCTACTGTATCCTCCTTATACTGTGCTATAACTATGCATTTAATTTCAAATTATTTTTATTTTAGTTGTTTAGTTGACTAGAGTAGTTGCAGTAGCCATTCTTCTCTCGAGTGACCAAGACCTCGGTCGAAACGTCTCCTTATATTTGTATTATGTTTTTTATGTGTACTTCAAACTCTCAAATCTGTCATCTTACTACACGAAGGTAAGCTGTTGGATCCTTTCCACACATTATATAAAATTATAAATAACTAGTAAGATTTTGTGGGTTGACGAGACAATATTGAGGACTATGATTAATTCCTTCATATTTTAATTGATGCACTTTCAGTTATTATTGCTTTCAATTTTACATTTCAATACTATTTTTAATGATAGGAATTTATATGAAGGGTATGTGTAAGCTGTTTAGTTGTCGTTATGTATGTTTGTGTCCATTAGGTTGTAATTTAATTATGTTTTCAACTTCTTGTTCTGGTTTGTCAGTCAACCAGTGAGTCACCATTTTTGTAAAAGTTGTCTTAGAGCTTTTTTCTGTAATTGTCAAGGGGAGCAGATTAAACATTTTAGGTCCTAGATAGAAAAAGTGTTTTTGTGCAATTCCTTTTGTAACCCGTGGTATAAGTAGCTTGTTTCTTGATCTGTTGCGCGTTAATTTTGTGTGAGGGATTGTGGATACATCAGGTTATTCTTATAAACGTTAGTGAGAGTAATTTTAATATATAATTTCCTAAATTATCCCCCCTGTGAATGGCAAAGGTTGGATGGATAGATAGATAGATAGATAGATAGATAGATAGATAGATAGATAGATAGATAGATAGATAGATGGATCAGTGATGATTTCAGATATTTTTCCTAGGGGGGGCTGATAAAAATCTGGGGTGTTGCTAAATTAGTAACTCATTTTATGGCTTTTTTTTTGACGCCGTGACAAAAGGCAGGGGCGGAGGGGGTTACGGTCTCTGTTGATGCCATCCTTTCAGTTTTCGAATATGAGGTGATTCCTATTTTCCATTCTTACCTTTACTTAACATCGCTTAAATAGAAAATAAAATGTTGGACCATTTATGTAGATGAGTTTTTCGTGGAAATCGATTTATTTCCTAGTCCTATATGAGGTGGAAAAATCTAGCCTACCTCATTTTCTTGTATTTTGCATTTTTTTTTTTGCAAATTTACATTACTTCATGTGATTTTTTTAATCTGCTAGGGGGGGCATTTACAACTGCCGGGGGGGGTGGGGGGGGCTCTGCTTTGGCCCCCCCCCGGGATATGCCTGAAATCATCACTGAGATAGATAGATAGATTGATTGATTGATTGATTGATTGATTGATTGATTGATTGATTGATTGATTGTATGATTGATTGATTTATTCGAACAAGTTGGTTCACAAATACAAAATAAATATTACATAGGCTATCAGTTAACGAGTACAATTCAGCAGGTGCATACATAAATTAGTTTCACAACATTTGGTACGAAAACAAGGTGTTAAATTTTATGAGGCAGAACAAATAGAATAGATAAAACAAGGAATGATGTTCAGACTTAACAAAGCACGTGTTTGTGTTGCCACTAGATAGATAGATAGATAGATAGATAAATGATAGATGGATAGATAGGTAAATAAATAAATAAAAAAATAAGGTTTCATGTTACTCAGATTAAAGTTATGAAACCGAAGCAGCGTACACCAAACATCTTCTGAAGATTCCTTGGAAAAAATAGACTCTCTACAATCTAGCTGCCTAGCAGCGCTTCCTTTATCGGAATAGGTGCTTTCTAGTAATTTTCTACATATTGTTTAGGAACGAATCAACAGTTCGAATTTCGCGCCAATTTCACTAGGAGTGCGTTCTTCAATTGGCCTGGATCGACCGTGCTCGGCGACGTCACGCATTTCCCGATCGTCATCTGAAAGCTTCCAAGCTCTAACGTGTTGACAATGACAAACAAAAAAACAGTGAAATTGGGCCAGGGGACTTCTTTTGTGTTGTTCAAGATATTTTCTTTCGTCGATGCGTCGAACAAATATATATCCTCAAAGAATTGGACATCCTACACGATTGCCAACAATTTTTACGGTTATGTTTATGTTCCGACTTCCGGACGTGTCAGCTGTAGTCCGATATTGACGCCATCTTTGATATCAGATCCCGAGCATTGCGAGCTCGCTCGGCTACGCTAGCGTGCTCCGATCGCTCGGATACATTAAATGAAAACACTCGAGGTACCTTTCATTTCATTTCATTGCAGTTCCTGACATCGGCCGACATTTTATGATAAAATCAAATAAAAAAATCAATACTCGTGAGTAATGCATGAAAATGTCTAAAAGAATAATTTATTATAATTATTAAAACCAGGCCTCGAATGATGGTGTAGACACATGATTAAAACATGTTAAGATTAATGGAATATACATAGATTAAGAATTCCAGGTCTAGTGATATTTCTAAACTTCCTCTTGTATCATGGCATTAGATAGGACTCTGTAGCCTGCCTGTCTAGGCATAGACAGGCTAGGCCTGTCAGGCATTAGTGGACACTCAACAGTAATCACAAGTATGAATTCCAAACTTGTTCTACCACCCTGTGCCATGTTCTTATTATGTATTTGAAAAAATGTTCTTTTTTCGATAAGCTGTTGCTTGTCCTCAAGTTGATTCTTTTGTTTTCATCATTGTAGTAGAAGTAATGTTAAATGACTAGGCCTAGGCCTCTCGGACTGCACGGACATGGTTGACCACATTTCATATCAACTGCTGATACGACTGTAAACATAGGTCATTACATTATATTGTTACCTCTGAAGTTTCAGCCTAGGCCTAGGCCTAGGCGTACATGCTACAACTGACGCAGACAAACCAGCCTTTCATGGGAATAGTGCAAAGTTTCGTTTACACTTTCAGCCTAGGCCTAGGCCTACATGCTATAACTGACACAGACAAACCAGCCTTTCATGGGAATAATGCAAAGTTTCGTTAACACTTTCAGCCTAGGCCTAGGCCTACATGCTATAACTGACACAGACAAACCAGCCTTTCATGGGAATAATGCAAAGTTTCGTTAACACTTTCAGCCTAGGCCTAGGCCTACATGCGAATGCGATGACTGGTTAAGTGAAATCTGTCCGGCCCAATGTTTGGTTAGCACCATTCCAGCCTAGGCCTAGGCCTACATCTATAACTGACCCAGTCAAACCAGCCTTTCATGAAAATGGCCCAATGTTTGGCTAACACTATTTTCAGCCTAGGCCTAGGCCTACATCTATAACTGACCCAGTCAAACCAGTCTTTCGTGGAAATGGTCCAATGTTTGGCTAACACCATTTTCAGCCTAAGCCTAGATGGGATGACTGGCCCAGTCAACCCAGCCTTTCATGGAAGTGGCCCAATGCTTATCTAACGCCATTTCAGCCTAGGCCTAGGCCCTTCATGTAATGACTAGCCTAGACAACCCAGCCTTTCATGGAAACGGCCGAATGTTTGTCTAACACCACTTCAGCCTAGGCCTAGGCCTACATGTAGTGACTAGCCTAGACAACCCAGCCTTTGATGGAAACGGCCCAATGTTTGGTTTACACCATTTCAGCTTAGGCCTACATGTGATGACGGGCCCAGTCAAGGTCAACCCAGCTTTTCATGGAAATGGCCAAATGTTTGGCCAACACCATTTTCAGCCTAGGCCTACATCTATAACTGACCCAGTCAACCCCAGCTTTTCATGTAAATGGCCCAAAGTTTGGCCAACACCATTTTCAGCCTAGGTCTAGGCCTACATCTATAACTGGCCCAGTCAAACCCAGTCTTTCATGGAAATGGCCCAATGTTTGGCCAACACCATTTTCAGCCTAGGCCTACATGTGACGACTGGCCCAGTCAACCCAGCCTTTCATGGAAATGGCCCAATGTTTGGTTTACACCATGTAAGCCTAGGCCTAGGCCAACATGTGATGACTATCCCAGTCAACCCAGCCTTTCATGGAAATGGCCCAATGTTTAATTACACCATTTCAGCCTAGGCCTAGGACTACATATGTTATGACTGGCCCAGTAAACCCAGCCTGTCATGGAAACGGCCCAATGTTTGGTTTACACAATTTCAGCCTAGGCCTAGGCTTACATGTGATGACTGGCCCAGTCAACCCAGCCTTTCATGGAAATGGCCCAATGTTTGGTTCATACCATTTTAGCCTAGGTCTAGGCCTACATCTATAACTGACCCAGTCAAACCCAGTCTTTCATGGAAATGGCCCAATGTTTGGTTTACACCATTTCAGCCTAGGCCTAGGCCTACATGTGATGACGGGCCCAGTCAAGGTCAACCCAGCCTTTCATGGAAATGGCCCAATGTTTGGCCAACACCATTTTCAGCCTAGGTCTACATCTATAACTGACCCAGTCAAACCCAGCTTTTCATGTAAATGGCCCAAAGTTTGGCCAACACCATTTTCAGCCTAGGCCTAGGCCTACATCTATAACTGACCCAGTCAAACCCAGCCTTTCATGGAAATGGCCCAATGTTTGGCCAACACCATTTTAAGCCGAGGCCTAGGCCTACATCTATAACTGACCCAGTCAAACCCAGCCTTTCATGGAAATGGCCCAATGTTTGGCCAACACCATTTTCAGCCTAGGCCTAGACCTACATATATAACTGACCCAGTCAAACCCAGCCTTTCATGGAAATGATCTAATGTTTATTAACACTTTTTGAAGCCTAGGCTTACATGCGATCACCTTAGCCTTGGAGGAGTAGTCTTGGGCGGGGCCACGCTAGTTGTTGAAAACGTCCACAGATGGCGATGCGAACTGTGGGACTCGCCGCGATCTACTGTGTTTGTCACAATGGATTTCAAGCAGTTTTTACGGCAGTACGAGTGGAAGAAATCATTAAAAATGTTAGCATTTTGGAGCACGGGCGTAGGTAAAGCATATGTAGGACAAGAGGGAAGGCTACAGTTTATTTGTATCTTCCTACAATAAAGATGTGTGGATCGGAAAACGGAGATGTCTCGATGGTAAAAGCTAGGCCTAGGTAACACCGCCAACAAGTCTATGTAGGCCTAGGCCAGATGTGTATTTCCTTGTATTATACGCTAGGCCTAGCATTTAAGATCAGACTTAAAATAAGTAAAACTTGTCCGGTGTAGGCCTAGTCTTAGGCTTGTCCTAGGCCCAAGGCACTAGGCCTAGGTCTAGGCCAACCTGTAATATTTAGGATGTACGTCTAGGCCTAGGCCTACTTATTTTTATTTTTAGGCTTGGCCTAGGCCTATCGGCTACCTTTACCATTATTTTTCATGTTTATTTATGACTATGTCAGGCTTTTATTTAGACTGAGATCAGAACCGGCCTCCTGTAAACTATGTAAATTGGAAATTTTCGTGGAGATGTAAACGGGAAAACACTAGGCACAGTTCCGTGAAGTAAACATTTAGTTTTTCCGTGTGGAATTTCCCTGTAATCTGAATCCAAAAAATGACGAGAACACACTCGCATGGTATCAAATATTTTCGTGACGCGTTGTTTGCCTCTCCTTTTTTTAATCGCCCACGCCTTTCTTAACTTAGTATCTTTTGGAAATGAGTGGAAAGAAACACCTCCTTATTTAGCTCTTAAATCACAATGCGGTACAACACAATATTGAACCATTTTAATTCAATTTTTACCAAAGTTTTGACCGAAAAGTAGTGTGGGATAGTGGGATAGTGGGGGGGGGGGGGTAGTGGGAGTGCACTGTCACAAACAATCGTCCCACAGTTCAGCCATCTTGGAAGTGATGACGTCAAGGGGGAGGAGTTAGACTACTCGTCCATTGTATTGTGTTCTAAAAATAGGTATTTCTAAAAGGTAGCCGGGTAGCTCAATTACATGGCGCAGCTGAATAACAAGGGGCCTAATGTTGATCCTTGTGGGACACCCCTAAGATTTTTTTAAGGTGTCTACAAGTTTTTTACTATCACATTTAGAATCTGTTTGATAAGTAGGACGAGAGATTTAGACCATGCAATGTATTGTGTCATGTCTATAGAAGAAAAAAATCTAGCTATCTTATCTATCTATCCATTTGAGCCAAAAGTCTCATAATAAATAATTTTTAAAGAACTTCATGATCCATTAATGCCCTGTATTATGAACTGTGGATAAATAATAAGAAGGGTACTAGCTTTTTTTCACCATGGCTACAACCAATGGGAAGTCTGGTTGCCATGGTAAAACCGTTGTAACTTACTACTTAAATATTTATGCGAAATTCATAATGATGGTCAACAGTCGAAAGCATTGCTGAGGTCATAGACGGTTCGTACTGAGTCGTCTCCTTCGTCGCCTGAAGTGTGAAGGCGAGATAGGAAATGGTCAATAGCTTTAGAAGAAGACCTGTCCTTCAGGAATCCATGCTAGCTGGACGAGACGACGACTGAGCTTTTAACTGCTAGACATGGGCTTAGACCTAGACATACAATAGAAACTGCTACAGTTAAGGTTTAAGCGCCTAGAGATGGGCTCAGACCTATATTTCATATTTATTTCATATTTATTTCATAGTTCACTGACCATTACAATGTAAGGGTGTACTCCTCTTGAGAGAGAGAGAGTGAATATGTACTTAAAACTAACAAGAACAAACATAGAAATTTAACATTTAACATTAAATTTATATTACATACGTACATATTATACAAACACATAAATACATACATACATACATACATACATACATACATACATACATACATACATACATACATACATACATACATACATACATACATACATACATACATACATACATACATACATACATACATACATACATACACACATACATACATACATACATACATACATACAATACATACATACATACATACATACATACATACATACATACATACATACATACATACATACATACATACATACATACAATAGTCTAGTCAGTGGCAATCAGGAATTCGTTAAGATTGTAGAAAGTCTTTTGAAGCAGGTAGTTTTTTAGATTGATTTTAAATGTTGCGACTGAGTCAGAATTTTTTATATCAGCAGGGAGGCAGTTAAAAATTTTAGAACACAAGTAGGCAGGGCTTTGTTTGAAGAAGGCATGTTTGAAAGAGGGTATAAAAATATTTGAGTTAGATCTAGTCATGTGACTATGGTTAGAAGCGTTAAGGGGGAAAAGTTCAGGGTTAGTCCTAACAAAGGTGGCCGCAGTCATGACAAGTGTAGAGGGGAGAGTGAGGATACCAAGATTGCTGAAATGGGTCTTGCACGATTGTCCCCTTGATATCCCAGCTATTATCCTAACAGCTCGTTTTTGAATGATAAAAATCCTATGTGCATGGTGCGGGGAGCCCCAGAAAATGACAGCATAGGATAGAATGGAATGAATGTACGCATGATAAACAAGGAGTGGGGATGATTTGCTAGCAATCATTTTCAGCTTACGGAGCATAAAACAACCACTTAATAGTCTGGATGCAATATTGTTTATGTGGGGTGACCAATCAAGAGATTCCGTGATATTAAGACCTAAGATTTTGTGAGATATGGCCCCTGCGATGCTGTTTCCATCCAGACGAATGAGTGGACTGGAGGTTGGTTTTAGAACACTTGAGCAGAACTTGATATAAACTGTTTTAGACGTTTGAAGGGCCAATTGATTTTGTGAACAATATGAGGACATACAGGAGGCCCCAAGTGTGGCAGCTTGTATAAGCAGCTGATCAGTTGGCTTTGGGACAGATTGGTCATTGGTACATTGGTTGGTGAGCTTTGGGCATGTGAAAAGGTGGGTTGTGTCATCAGCATATTGTGAGAGGAAGCTTTTCACATATTCAGAGACAGTATCTATAGAAAGAATTTTAGGAAGATCGTTGACATACAGTAGGAAAAGAAGAGGACCAAGGACTGAGCCTTGGGGAACACCATTCTGTATTGGAAGCGGGTTAGAAAGAACTGATTTATTGGTTACGGAAGATGAGATTTTTACTGATTGGGTTCTATTAGACAGGAAAGAAGCAATCCAGCTGAGGGCCGGACCCATAATCCCCATGGACATAAGTTTGTTGAGGAGCAGCTGGTGATCAATGGTATCAAAAGCTTTACTTAAGTCATAAAATAGTCCAAGAGCCTCATCTCCTTTATCAAGTGCAAAATATAGCGCAGAGAGGAAAGAGAAGATTGCAGTTGTTGTGGATTTCCTTGCACGAAAGCCATGTTGGCTATTATCAAGGATATCATATTTATTAAGAAATGAAGAAAGACGGGAGTGCATAGTTAGTTCAAAGATTTTAGAGAATGATGACAGTAATGAAATGGGTCGATAATTGTGAAGGACATCTTTTTTCCTTTCTTGTGGACTGGAAGAATCATGGAGTGTTTAAGTATAGAAGGGAATGAGCTACAATGAAAGGATAGGTTGATGGCATGAGAAAGGGGAAACGCTAGCCATCTAGAGCATTTGGCAATGATAGCACCTGGGATACCATCGAGGCCAGAGGAGTATTTCGAATTAAGTTTTCTCATAACTTTAAAGACTTCAGTGGTACTAGTAGGGAAAAGCAAGAACGAATAAATTGGCCGTCTCGGAGTAAACAGAGGAGGGGTGGAACTTGTTCCAGCAAAGGTTAGGGACTGGTGAGATACGGGAGGGAGAACGTAACTGGATTCTTAAAAGAACACATTAAAGAGGTTGGCTACTTCAGTAGGATCATCAATTACATTATTATTAACAGCGAGAGAGATATTAGGCGACTGCTTGGAGGAAGAGATCTCAGATTTGATGATTTGCCATGTAGTTTTAGATTTATTAGACGAGGTGGAAATTAGTCGGTCATGATACTGGAGTTTCGTAACTTTTATATTACGAGAATGGGATTTTTTCCTCTTATTGTATTCTACCTTTAGATTAGTGTCAGAAGGATCTAGCTTACAGGCAGAATGGAGGCGGAGGAGTTCCTTTGACTCCGTACGAATCCGTTCTGTAATCCATTTGTTATGGTTTTGTGAGGAGTTGATTTTAACTTTTGTGAGTGGAAAAGCATCATTAAACAATGATAGAAATCGGTTATGGAATGAGAGGAACCCAACTTCAGCTGAGCTAGCAGCAAAGAGAGTACCGGTATCAATATTGGCAATATTGGCAATATTGGCAATAGCAACTGCTTTAGTAAAGATTTTAACTGCTAGGTGTAGGCTTGGACCTTGACTTGAGATAGGAACTGCTATAGGTGTGGTTTTAACTGCTAATTGGCCTAGGCTTTTATTTTACCAAGACTTGCAATAGGCCTAGGAAAAGCTACACTTGAGGTTTAAACTGATTTATGTCTAGACTTGCAATGGAAATTGCTGCAGTGGAATTTTTAAAGCTAGGCCTAGGCTTGGATCTAGACTTTCAATAGGAACTGCTACAGCGGAGGTTTTAACTGCTAGGCCTAGGCTTAGACCTAGACTTGCAATAGGAACTGCTGCAGCGGAGGTTTTAACTGCTAGGCCTAGGCTTAGACCTAGACTTGCAATAGGAACTGCTACAGCGGAGGTTTTAACTGCTAGGCCTAGACTTAGACCTAGACTTGCAATAGTAACTGCTACAGCGGAGGTTTTAACTGCTAGGCCTAGGCTTAGACCTAGACTTGCAATAGGAACTGCTACAGCGGAGGTTTTAACTGCTAGGCCTAGGCTTAGACCTAGACTTGCAATAGGAACTGCTACAGCGGAGGTTTTAACTGCTAGGCCTAGGCTTAGACCTAGACTTGCAATAGGAACTGCTACAGCGGAGGTTTTAACTGCTAGGCCTAGGCTTAGACCTAAACTTGCAATAGGAACTGCTACAGCGGAGGTTTTAACTGCTAGGCCTAGGCTTAGACCTAGACTTGCAATAGGAACTGCTACAGCGGAGGCTTTAACTGCTAGGCCTAGGCTTAGACCTAGACTTGCAATAGGAACTGCTACAGCGGAGGTTTTAACTGCTAGGCCTAGGCTTAGACCTAGACTTGCAATAGGAACTGCTACAGCGGAGGTTTTAACTGCTAGGCCTAGGCTTAGACCTAGACTTACAATAGGAACTGCTACAGTAGAGGTTTTAACTGCTAGGCCTAGGCTTGGACCTAGACTTGCAATAGGAACTGCTATAGCGGAGGTTTTAACTACTAGGCCTAGGCTTAGACCTAGACTTGCAATAGGAACTGCTACAGTAGATGTTTTAACTGCTAGGCCTAGGCTTAGACCTAGACTTGCAATAGGAACTGCTATAGCGGAGGCTTTAACTGCTAGGCCTAGGCTTAGACCTAGACTTGCAATAGGAACTGCTACAGTGGAGGTTTTAACTGCTAGGCCTAGGCTTAGACCTAGACTTGCAATGGGAACTGCTACAGCGGAGGTTTTAACTGATAGGCCTAGGCTTGACCTAGACTTGCAATAGGAACTGTTACAGTAGAGGTTTAAACTGCTAGGCCTAGGCTTAGATCTAGACTTGCAATAGGAACTGCTACAGTAGAGGTTTTAACTGCTAGGCCTAGGCTTAGACCTAGACTTGCAATAGGAACTGCTGTAGCGGAGGTTTTAACTGCTAGGCCTAGGCTTGCACCTAGACTTACAATAGGAACTGCTACAGTAGAGGTTTTAACTGCTAGGCCTAGGCTTAGACCTAGACTTGCAATAGCAACTGCTGCAGCGGAGGTTTTAACTGCTAGGCCTAGGCTTTGTCCTAGACTTGCAATAGGACCTGCTATAGCGGAGGTTTTAACTGCTAGGCCTAGGCTTAGACCTAGACTTGCAATAGGAACTGCTACAGTAGAGGTTTTAACTGCTAGGCCTAGGCTTGGTTCTGAACTACCAAAAGCAAGTGCAACAGTATATGTTTTTTTTTTTAGCACAGTTGCTATTTTAATACATCGCAATTATTTGTTTATCTTATACTTACTAAGAATGACTGATCTCTTAATACTATTGTAATTTTTAGTTAAATTAATTGTCATTGTGAGCTTGAATCAATGAATAACGGTGATATTTTTTTCTACACGTACTTATGGGAGTTTGGCCTGCTTGCATGCTGATGCCATGATATGATCGACTTTCGAGGAATGTTCCCCCACACTCGCTGCTCGAGCATTTCATCAGTTTCACGTACGTCACATTTGTGACCAAATTTTGGCGTTGTCATGGAGAAATAATTGAAGCATGTTGTGGTAGAAAATTATTGTAGTTGAAAAAAGTGCTGGACATTATTGTGAAATATCTTTTTTATTGTTTGTTTGCTTTTTTCTTGCTGTTGCGTTTTTGTTATCTTTTGTGTTTTTCTTTTGTGTTTGTTTCTGTTTGTTATTGTCTTGTTTTGTTTGTGTTAGTTGTGTGTTTTTTGTTGTTTGTATGAGCGAAATACAGAGTCGAGTGGAGTATGTGATTTGTTTATGGTTGCTATGGACTTTGTTTTTCTTGTCCTGATTTCAATAGCGCCTTGCCTTTGGACTGATGATTTTCATAATCTCCCAAAATTTTTAAAGTCCGCCAAAGATGTTGCTACTGTAAATACTTCGACGCAAGCAACGCACGTAAAACGCAGCTAACGCCTGTCTTCCCCAACGCTCTACTGTAACAGCAGCTTTATTGTTCATTACTCATTTCGTTATTACTCTCTTCCATTGTGTTTTATTTATTTCCAGAATAAAATATACAAGTTGCGATGCCTGCACTGCCGCAAGAATTGTTCCTTTGCGATTGTGGCATGACTTTCGGTGGATACGAGTCCATCAGGGTAAGTTAATCAACTCTACTTTATTTGATAATAAATCTCAAATATACATCATTTTCATTGAATTTCATTACCTAATTTTTATTTTTTTAATTGATTAATTGAAATTGAATTCAACCTACTTTTCCATGTCGTAGGATTCAATCCTTGTACAATACACCAGCCCTTTGTATTAATGTTGGGAACCTACTAGTTACAAGACCTATTGGGAATTGAAATCTCGTCCATGTTTGTTTGGTTCTGTTTATATCATGAGATTTATTTGGGATAAATCCTACTTTTTAATTAGGCCTGAGTGGCAATGGTTACCCTAACGAGCAACTCAGAGATGAGCAACCAGCACCATAGCAACCAGAGCCAAATGTGTGATTTAAAGAGCATTCTTACTACTCGTCTCATTTCTACATTATAGGCTCCCTTTGATCACGCTCATATTTTGTGTCCACATTCACCATGATAGTCTGCTTAAATGTACGTTAAGTATTTTATCAAAAACAATATAGATAGGACACAAACAATTTTTAAACAGGGACTAAAAATGACTAAAAATGAAAAATTGTAGAGAAGTTTGAACCAAAAACAAAATAATCTATGCATTAATCTAAAAAAAAACTCAACGTACGTAAAACAACAGTTTAATTCTCTATGTTTTGGTCCAGACAGAACCGATTTGTGCATGTAGTTTGCGTAGTACGAAAGTACTGCACGCCGGACGCAATGGGTATGGTAGGCATTAGCGAAGTAGAATATTAAGTTGTCACCTTGGACTCGGCTGTGGCGTTAGCATCAGAATACTTTCGTTGGGACAACTATACCAACTTGTAGGTGTGTCAGACATGTAAAGGGTAATTTATTGCTGCTTGTTTTCAGGATCACGAGCCCAGCTGTGATCTACAACCCCGTCCGGCGACCTTGGCACCTGAGGACAAGGTCACCCAGGTAAGTCAGCGCAACAGAAAGTACCAGAGGGAGTGGCCAAAGAAGTGATCCTTTTCTATCGGTCAGTGGTCGAAACATTGTTGAGCATCAGTGGCGGCTGGTGGGGGGAGGCAAGGGAGGCCGGGCCTCCTCAAACATTTCCGGAGGGAGGAGGATTAATCTTGTCTGTGATCTTGTTTAAAATGGTTCTATTTTAATGTTCATCTTTCATAATATACATATTTATCGTACAAGTTTTCAAACAAAAAATGTTCAACGTTTCAAAGTTTCGCGCCTCTAGAGAATGTGGCTGCTAGCCGCGTTGAACCAGTAGAAACGCGAGGAACTTCGTGCGTCCGGGCCTCTCAGTCGTTCAGCATATAGGTACCTGAGCGGTGTGCGGGGGAATGCGGTAGGCATACTCCCGCCCTCCCCGCCTAAGTTGCTGCACGTGCAATAAGATGCCAGAGGAGGCCGTCCGCTTTGTTTATTTTCGGATTTTTCACGAAGGTAACCGAGTCGCCCGCTTTTACATAATATATCATACTCAGCAGTTTGTAGTTTGCAGGGGATTGTCGTTTGTTTTTCTGCTGTTGTTCTTCCTGTGTTGTTGCTTGATTCAATGAAATCAAATATAGTTGACGAGTTATTAGATCGACCATTATCGAGACATGCTTCGAGGAAAGAGTAAATAAAGATTTAAAACAAGACGGAAGATTGAAACCAGCTTTGCCATAACTGCAAAGGGATGGAGAGGAACAGGCGAGTTTGGTTTGTTATGGTATGGAGATTGTTATGGTTAATGGCAAGTGTCGTCAACTTAAATCGGGCAACTTAAATCCACATCCACAACCACATTATAACACCAAAAACAACGTAGAAAAATGCAGTTTAAAAAAAATCGCCCTGCGGGGCAGACTGGGGGGCTCGCCCCCCAGACCCCCCTGAACTGCCGCTAATTTCCATTGCTTCCATATTCGATCTTTCTTGAATTGTCCTGGCCTCCCTATTATTTTATACCACGAGCCACCACTGTTGAGCATTGTTGTTGGCCGCCATGTCTCGTCCAACCAAGGTCCACTGGATCGCCGCGCGGTAACGGTGATCCAGCGGACCTTGCTTATCAACAACTGCGAGCCAAAGTCTACTTGATCAGCTCCGCCTAGCGGACGAAGCTCGAAGCCTTGCACGAAACATGGCGTCGCCTCATCCAATCTCTTGTCAAAAGGTTTAATATAGGATCTCTAGATCTTGGTCTACTTGATCTCGCCTAGCGAAAGCTCGTCGAACTCTGCTAGACGGAGATCTCCGGGCGGAGGCTCGGTGGGAGTTCGACGAGCCCCCGGGCCAGGGGATTTACGGACCTTGGGCGGAGATCAGGGCAACGTACCAATCACTACCAACGACCTATTATATAAACGAACCATAGATAGTCAAACCTGAAATCATATTTTATATAAATTGAGATTCGGCAGCCATCACAAAAAAATACTTGCTTGCTGACACTTTTATTTCAATGCCCTAAGACAATGACATTCAATTTGATCCAACCCAATTGTCCCCCATGGACCTGTTACAATTAGTAAATGATAATTATGTAGTAAATGGTAGGAACTAGTGAAGTAGATCATAAGTTGGTACTTCTGGACTCGGCTAATTGCTACGTTGGGACAACTTTATACCAACTTGTTCACTAAATGTGCAATCTAAGTGTTAACTCTTGTTTTAGGTAGATGAGGAGATGACCTCTGCTCCAAATGTGCCTTTTCCACAGGATCTCTTGGTAAGTTGCTTTAACAAGAGACTGGGGTCCATCAAGGCAGGAATGGCGAACCTTTTTGAGCTTGAGTGCCATTATTTAGGCCTACAAACTATCCATGCGTGCCAATTTCTCCAAAAAGGCACAGTCAAATTTTAATGACATTTGTATTATAGCTTTTTGAATAATTAATGTGCTTTCCAGGGAACAAATAGCCACTTTATCAGTTTGTATTGTTGTAATTGTTCCACGTAATGCAGCATTTAGGCGAAATCCCGCTGGAGGCGAAATTTTTTGTACCCAAATTTCTATAAATTCATTGAAAACGGCTGTGAAGTGTAGTCAATGTCATCCTGATGCAACATCTTTGACACATCTCTGCGTGCCTCCAGAAAGTCTTCGCGTGCCACTTTAGGCACGCGTGCCATTGGTTCGCCATCTCTGGTCTAATGAGTCCATGTATACACGAGCCTATTAAACAAGACTGTTCCGACACAAGTTCCAACCTAGATCACTCTGAACCGGGGGGAATTTGGCCCAGGGTGACTCTCCCAGTCGTAAGAGGTTACAAAATGCTCTGCCTAGTTCTTTCTCTCGTTCTCTTACTTGTCCCTTTCCTACACTCACTCCCTAACCAAGTTCCAATTTCGTTCACGGGCTAGACTGCCCAGCGTTTGTCCTTGTGGTGCATCTGGGTTGGAACTTGAGGGGACAGTACTAGTGCTTGCAGAATGTCACACCATTGGACAGTACCAGTGCTTGGAGAATGTCACACAATTGGACAGTATAGGCTGGACGCCGTAGGAAAGAAAGTTGTGTCGTCACGGATGATGTAATAGCAAGTGACCTCACACCTTGTAATACTAACTTAAATGTAGACTACTACTCATTGCCTTACCAGAAGTAAACATGTATTGTTATTTCATAGGTTGGTGGACATGGGCCCTGGATTAAATGCTATTTTTCTCCCTCTTGGTATGTGTTTGCGGTTTAATTATGCAGGAATAAACTTTAGTTTCTTATTATCTAATTTATTATATTCACTTATAAATTAACAACTACTTAATTATGTTTGGGAAAATTCAAAGTAGTTCCGTCCCATCATGCTAGGCATGAAGGTATGAAGAAGGAACATCTACGGAGGACCTACCTTTGTCATTTGCTTTGTCTGTCTGCATATTGTCGTACCCTAAAGGCACAGGGAACGCATATGACCACTCTGAAAGATCCCGAGTAATGTTTTCAGTGTCAATGTTTCTTGATATCGGTAATAAATTTTCATAAATAATATTACAGGGTAAATCAGCCGAACACGGGCGTCACAGTTATAGAAAAAACGCCGCCATGTTATTCCCGCGTGAACTCAACTCCTGTCAAACACGAAACGGCAATAAAAACAACAGACCATCAAATGACAAAGAAATACATCAAGTATCCTAGCAACACACAGAAGTCAAAGCTTTCTTGATGGTAGTAATTTTAAGTCACGGCCTACCAAAGCTACTATTTTCTAACACCGCCTTGCCAATCAGTGTATTATCTCTCTGACAGGTTTAGTGCGCGGATGAGCACTGCGTAAACGTCCACATATCACTACGCCGGCCAGAGTAATTAGTTATGACGACACAACTTTCTTTCCTACGGCGTCCGGACTATACCAGTGCTTGCAGATTGTCACACTGTTGGACAGTACCAGTGCGTGGAGAATGTCACACAATTGGTCAGTACCAGTGCTTGGAGAATGTCACACAATTGGACAGTACCAGTGCTTTAAGAGTGTCATACTTTTATTTCTTTTTCTTCAGCTGAGGTTGGGCCAAGTTGAAATATCCCTCATCGTTCCTCGTGATCTTTGTGAAGTCTTTCTCTGTGATTGCGGTCAAACATTCTCCACATTGAAAGAGTTGCAGGTAAATTAATCACCTACTTCTTCCGTCGCATGTCTAATCAAGGGAAACCACGACCACTTTGTGGCTGATGACGTCACAGATGAGTGAGGCTTGGCCAACCAAATGTGAGTATTGGTAAAAGCCGCTCGCTGATTGGCTCCGACATGCCCATCTGTCCTTGAGGCTGGTGATGTCACAGATGAGTGAGGCTTGGCCAACCAAATGTGAGTATTGGTGAAAGTCGC
This sequence comes from Isoperla grammatica, assembly GCA_945910005.1. Classification (NCBI taxonomy): domain Eukaryota; kingdom Metazoa; phylum Arthropoda; class Insecta; order Plecoptera; family Perlodidae; genus Isoperla; species Isoperla grammatica. The sequence continues at coordinate 43,913,921 of OX246744.1, forward strand.
CCGCTGATTGGCTCCGACACGCCCATCTGTCCTTGAGACTGGGGACGTCACAGATGAGTGAGGCTTGGCCAACCAAATGTGAGTATTGGTGAAAGCCGCCCGCTGATTGGCTCCGACACGCCCATCTGTCCTTGAGGCTGGTGATGTCACAGATGAGTGAGGCTTGGCCAACCAAATGTGAGTATTGGTGAAAGCCGCCCGCTGATTGGCTCCGACACGCCCATCTGTCCTTGAGGCTGCAAGGTGATGTCACAGATGAGTGAGGCTTGGCCTACCAAATGTGAGTATTGGTGAAAGCCGCCCGCTGATTGGCTCCGACACGCCCATCTGTCCTTGAGGCTGCAAGGTGATGTCACAGATGAGTGAGGCTTGGCCTACCAAATGTGAGTATTGGTGAAAGCCGCCCGCTGATTAACTCCGACCGACACGCCCATCTGTGACGTCCCCAGGCTCAAGGTGGCTGTGAAGTGACTTTAGTATAAGCACAGTGGCCAGTATACCAATCCAATAGTAGCTCCATTGAACAACTTGTTCACTGGTACACTAGCGCGGCGTAGCGGTGATTTAGGTGGCTCGTTGGTCCAGTGGTTAGCATCCCTGCTTCCGATGCAGAAGGTCCCAGATTTAAATCCCGGTTCAGGCAGAAGTTTTTTCCATTACTTCTTGTTTTAGGAATACGTAAACGGTGACTTTGGAGCCGTCCTAGCAACAAAGCACTCAATAAATTCAAAGTTGTTCCGAATCGGCCTTGTTGATTCTGACATTTGTCCGCAGGTGTTCGCACTGTCCAATCACTGATTCATATGTTTCGTTTTTGAATTATCGATCTTGAATTGGTTATCGCTCACTCGTCGATGGTGTTCGGAGCCTACAGGGTTGGTTTAGTCGCTTTAGATTAAAGTCCCCCACTGAAAATCAGTCTTGTTACTGAGTAGGTAGACTCTAAATGTGAGTTTATTTGATTTATTGGGTTGACGTACATTGTTTATTATTACAAGAACTACCTCAATCTGTAGTAATACTACTTGATCGGCTCTTCGACTACACTCACAGCCCAAGGCATAGGACCTGCGGGCGGATGTGTTGCAGCAAGAGGAAAAAACCCAACAACAGACATATTGAACTCGTCATAGCTAGATTCACACAACGACAATTCCCGACAACTCACGAAATAACCCGAAGTAGTGTCGATGATAAAGAAGGTTTCAGTACGGTGCACGGAAGCGTCTAGCGTGTCCTTTGTTTTTCAGGATCATACTTGCATCTGTACCTACCAAACCAATGGCGGCGCAGCTTCCCAGAGTTCCACATCTGTCTCCCAGCTCAGCCAGGTAGGCCACAACACAATGACATAACTATACTAGCCCCAATGAAAGTATTCGCATACCGATCTCAGGTCATTGTCTACGGCCCCTTTCAACCGCGCCAATTGAAAGAAAATCAACAGATACCTGGCGTTCTTTCACACATTCGTAAATGTATGATTCAGCTTAGTCGAGTGCACAGGCGGTTTGGCCACACCCACCGTTACAGTTAACCAACTGAAGGTCTTAAATTATCTCCAACGGACCTGTTTAGATTAGATGGTAGGAATTAGCAAAGTAGAAAATTGAGTTGTCACCTTGGACTCGGCTGTGTCGTAAGCAACAGAATACTTTCCTTGGAGCAACTATATAGGTAATTTCACGTTCCCTTCAGTGGGCGCTGACATCTTGGGCGTCCGCCATTACGATCATACCATATCATACTACTTCCTCAATGCACAGCCTTCTCGACGGGTCAATCCGGGACAGAACCTCGGATTGAACCGACATCCAAGAAAGCTGTGCCTAGTTTAATCCTTCAAAATGATTGAAATTACAAATCATATTCCAAGAGGCTGTGTATTCAAGTATGGTTGCAATAACGGCCGGAAGTTCAAAGATGGCGGAAAATAACAACCTATATATAGAAGGCAGCTACTATTGTTAAAATAACACAGCCAACGACAAACCCTACCGAGGTCTTTTTGATCTCCTAAAGCAGCACTTGAAAGCGCGGCCAACTAGAACAACATGTGCTATTAGAAATTGTTATTCTTGAAAGTAGGGTATTATATTGTCGCCATCTTTGAATTTCCGGCCGCCATTGCAACCATTCTTGAATACACAGCTTTCTCGAATATAATTCGTAATTTCAATCGTTTTTTCGGATTACATTGAATATTGGGGCGCAGCCTTCATGAACGTCGGTTCAATCCGAGGTTCTATCGCGGACTGACCCGTCGAGAAGGCTGTGCACTGAGGAAGTAGAATGGTCGTAATGGCGGATACCCAAGAAGTCAGCGCCCACTAAACGGCGAGTAAAATAGCTGTTGGCCGGACCGCTCGCAACGCTCTCTGTCCTGACTACACCTCCCCATATCATTGATTACTGGTTAAGGTGGCTGTGGCATCACTCTATCAATAGGGCACTAGCAACACCAAAGACAACAATGGAACAAATGAATTGAACTGATGGACAAGCAATCAGCTGTCAAAATAATAAAATTGCAACCATAGAAATAAAAACAAGTGTAGCAATAGTAACTGTTTGCCATTTAAAACTATTAATGATAGACAACGACTAAGTGAAAGTTTTGTATGTGTATTTGTTTGTTTTTTGTTTTGTTTTCCAAAATCAGAAGAAATTATTTTTTGACAGCTTATTGTTTGTCCATCGATTCAATTCATTTGTTTCATTGTTGTCTTTTGGTGTTGCTAGTGCCCTATAGGTTGCTAATGGTCGGTTTACACAGATTTTTAAGGTCTAGGTTTAAGGTTTTAATATCCAAGGACTAAGCCTCTCGGTTCACATAGATCTTTGCTAAACACTGAATAATGTAATAACTTGACTGATGCAGTCGCTCTCCGATTGGCGAAACGATAGTGACGTCGAATTCTGATTGGTTGGGTCTAAGAATCTTAAATCCTTAGTCTAAGAATTGAAAGTTGGCCAACTTCTTAAATCCTTAGACCTGGCTCTTAGACCTAGTGACCGTGTGTGAACACTATAATGTATTTAGCATGCTTCAACTTTAAACCTTAATCCTTAGACCCGTGTGTAAACCGACCATAAGTAACATCCTTTGTTGTAACTTTTTCTGATTGGTGAATATTCAATGTTTGTTTTGGATTTGTCTGCCAACAATGCTACACAAAAACTTCTTTTATCCACGAACTACTGAAACATCTTCCTAAAAGTGTATTTGTAAGGTATTTGCTAGGGTGAGGCTTCCAGATAATCGCCATTTGAAGTATTTCCAATGTATGTGGTGATTCGTTGAAATAGCACTATTCCAGTACGCTTTCCTTTGGTAAGCATAGCGCCTGGAAGGAGTAGGAACCATGGTGTGCATCTGGCAATTAATAGAGGTGTGTTATTGTATTCTATTGTTGTGTATTGTATTGTATTGTATTGTATTGTGGATGTATTCCGCGGGACAGTGCGGGGGTGTCTGCGGCAGCAGATGATTTAAGATTTTCAGTTCGTAAACTTTTCAAATTGAAATTGTAGGAAGATACATCAGCTAAATAGGCCTACTGTCAGGGTCTACAGACAACGAAAAACAATTTATTCAAAAATAAAATACATTACGTTTAGATTGAAATATGCTAGTACAATTCGGATATAATCCAAACGTCATGAATTTTGTGTATTGTTTTTCAAGAGCCTGATAATATTTAGCTGAAGTATCTTCTCACAATTTCCTTATAAAAGTTGTTTTAAAGATATGAACAGAAAAGCTTAAATTCTCACGCAGATATTTCTTAGTTTATCATTATTATTAGCGTGTAGCTTCCACTAAGATTGATTTAGTAAAGCTGCAAATATGTTATTATATTTGTGTTAGGCCAACTCCGTTTTGGGGCCAGGGCACAATTGGTCCCAGAGTCTGCCAGTCGTATGAGGTGACGAAATGGTGTCCCCCTTTTTCCATTTCCCTTTCTAATTTTTGAGTCAAATGCAAAATCACTCCTCAACTCAGCCTTTTCTGAGACTCGGCTAACCACCAATTACAGAGCAGCATTACCATGTGGTCTGCTCTGTGATGGGTAGTTGGGCGAGACTGAGAAAAGGCTGAGTTGAAGAGCACGTGAGGAACGGCCCTTTGGTTTGACCCGAAGTCCTCTTAAAATTCTTATACTTGTCTTTTTCCTCCACCAGGTTTGCTAGACGGAAAATTATTATTAATTCATAACGCTGGCGCGATTAATGGTGGGTTCACAACTGCCTTTACGCTGGCGTTAGAAATACGCAGCGTAAGGAGGACGTGTCCTGGCTTACGCGTTTTTAACAATCTGTATTCCTTCATCTGCTTTAAAGAGCCCAGCCCCGGGAGAGCGTTCTAGCAAAGTTCATGAAGCTGAACTAATCTAGTTAGTAAGTAAATAAGTAAGAAGCGTGAACACTAACGAACCAATCAGAATGATGATGGAGTTCCCGATCTAGGCACGTTGATGTGCGTTGGACTCAAGATCGTACCACATCAACTTTATGCAACCCTGATCCGTCATAAGGAGGGTCTAGCCAGTGAACGAGGTTGAAACTTGATGTGGTACAGAGTGTAGATGAAGGATAATGACAAATAAAGCTTGATTGAGTAGAATCGTAACAATCGTCGCCAACTTGTGGCTGGCGTTCCTCAGGGTTTGGCATTAGGCCCATCACTCTTTAGTTGTCAGGATTTTATCGCATATCTAACGATGTTACGTGTCAAATTTCATTGTCATCCATTGTCATTTTTCGTGCCTGGTTGACCGGTAAATAACTTGTAAATCAGTCTGTAAAGTAACAAACACTTTGAATGGCAATCACTTGTCTTTGAGACCAGTGGCGATTTGCTCAAGTCTCTTGCGTAGCCTACCCGCTTGGTGGTTAAAATCGGAGACTTCAATTTAGGTGCAAGGCGGGATATGCCGCTCTCCACTGAGGCAGAATAAGTGGGGTCCGGCGGGTAGACACCCCTCATATTATCCACCTGCGCACTACAGGGTTGCCACCGTGCCACGTTTCTATACATTCAGTGCAGTAGCGGTCATTCGTACATTCTCGATAGGCTCCCGGCGTATGGTCAGTCATCGTTGTATAGATCTTGCAATGCAGGACAGGCATGTTGATCTCTATTGAAATGTATTGTTGATTAATTTTCTGAGGAGCTAACGCGCGTGTAAGTGCTGCTCTTTGGTAAAATTAGTATCCTTTGAAGATTAGATCATACACCAAAATTGAAGTCTACGGTTTTAGTTTAGTTTTGACCTCTCTTTCAGGAGCACGAGATCCAGCATGGACCGAACCCCAAGGACACTACTTCCGACATCACCACACTGTCTCAGGAATCGACTGTGTCCCAGGACTCGACTAAGTCTCTGGACTTTCAGTCAGCTGCGTCGTCGTCCCAAACCTCGACTTCTTCCGTGTCCTGCCCACTTTCCCAGGCCTCAAGTGTGTCCCAGGACACAGCTACAGTGTCTCACAAAGTATCCCAGAAGTCTGGTACGTCCAAGGATTCGTCTCCACTGTACCAGAAGTCTGGTACGTCCAAGGATTCGTCTCCACTGTACCAGAAGGCTGGTACGTCCAAGGATTCGACTCCACTGTACCAGAAGGCTGGTACGTCCAAGGATTCATCTCCGTTGTACCAAAAGGCTGGTACGTCCAAGGATTCATCTCCGTTGTACCAAAAGGCTGGTACGTCAAAGGATTCATCTCCGTTGTACCAAAAGGCTGGTACGTCCAAGGATTCATCTCCGTTGTACCAAAAGGCTGGTACGTCCAAGGATTCATCTCCGTTGTACCAAAAGGCTGGTACGTCCAAGGATTCATCTCCGTTGTACCAAAAGGCTGGTACGTCCAAGGATTCATCTCCGTTGTACCAAAAGGCTGGTACGTCCAAGGATTCATCTCCGTTGTACCAAAAGGCTGGTACGTCCAAGGATTCATCTCCGTTGTACCGAAACGATAGTTCGTCCAAGGATTCGTCCAAGCACTTGACTCGACAGTCCCGGAAGTCAAGCACGCCCAATGATGATTCTACCACAGTGCCCGAAGTGCCAAATCTCACCAGGGAAAAGGTGAGTTGAACAACTGTGGCATCATGTTATCTGCATTCACTCAAGTCTAGGCCCATTCACGTCACACTCCTTTACTGCACCCTTTCTCCAAAGAGTTCTCCCCTATAGTCTTCCTCTGCCCACTCTTGGCGCTGACTAAAGAAATCCCCATCACAGAGACTTATGTTGGAATTCATAGTCGGCCCCTACACCTAGGGGCGCCCATTGTTACCAAGGTAACAGTTGTGTGCATGTTATTTCCCATAAACAAAACAAATCCATAGCAACAATGGGTGCCCCTAGGTGTAGGGCCTGACTATGAATTCCAACCTTACTCTTCTTCTGCTTATGCCAACAATTAACCTATTTGGTCATCATGCGTTTTCGCGTTTCCCAGTAGAGATAGGATTGTTTTTCTGCCTCCGCCATATCTTTTGGCATTGCATCTCTTATATCTTGGAGTGCCGGGCATCTACGTAAGTGCTCCCTGTTGTAAGTGCTATTCTGTAGTACATAGTGTGCATGTGCTGAAGTCGGTTATCCCTAGTTCATGCAGGACTTACTGAGAGAGTTTGCTCTGCGGTATGGCGGGTAGAACACTTGCACAATCTAGCCCCGCAAAGACTAGGCCTACTGACCAACTGACAGCTCATCACTACATTTGGCAACATCATGCACTTGCTGTTCGGTTCCAAATCTATCTGGAATCGAGGGTAAGAAAATGGTCTTCGGGGTGGGTTTCCTCGGGTTATACCTCGCCCGCCTGCTACCCGTCCACACCCACCATACTCGAGCACTTGTTTTTACAGATTTGTGCCACGTGTTTGGTATTTTCAAATGAACCGTTTGAGTTCCTTGTTCTAATGCTCGATGCAGTACATGGACGTCGACGAGCGCCGGTAGTGAATGATCCGACCAATCAGGGCACTCGTGTCATCGCTCCTCGACGTCCATGTTGTGAATAGTTAACACGACAATAGTCGTTGGCCTCGTCATTATAGTTGCCCTAACGAAAGTATTCTGATGCTTACGACACAACCGAGTCCAAGGTGACAACTTGATTTTCTACTTCGCCAATTCCTACCATCTAATCTATAGTTGCCCTAACGAAAGCATATTCTGATCCTTAAGACACAGCCGTGCACTCGACTAAGCCGAACCGTGCATTTACGAATGTGTGAAAGAACGCCAGGTATCTGTTGATTTATTTTCAATTGGCGCGGTTGAAAGGGGCAGTAGACAATGACCTGAGATCAGTATACGAATACTTTCGTTGGGGCTAGTATGTCTGAGATTTCGTGTGAACGCAATATTTCCTTAGCAGAGATTGTGAACCCGTCTCTTGTGTTATGCCAGCTGGAGTTCATGTACGCTCTGGGCCTCGTACCCGCGTCCTACCTGGCCCGCGCCGCAGCTTGCCCGCGCCGCCGCTTGGTGCGCCCGCGTAGCTGTAACCGACCGCCCGGGCCGGCGCCGGAGATGCCCGAGATGTGGAGGATGACCTCGAAGTCGCCCCCGAAGAAGCGCAACGTCATGCGCGGCACCAAGGACAGCAGGGACGTCGAGGCGATGACGCGTGAGTAGACGAGCCCTAGATGGGTTCATTTTTTCCCAACTTTCTTTTTTCAAACTGTACATTTCGCGTTTTGACGGTGTTTTTTTTATAAGGCGCATAACAAGCAAAAAAAATAACGTTATAATAATGAATTTAGAAATATCAATCAAATTTAGATTGATCATTCGTGCGTATAAACAATAGGCCTATACTGTCTATTTACTGTATTTATTTTTTAAATTCTTCTGTGTGTTTTTTTTGCACTAACACTTATTTTTGGCACATATGTAACACTTTTTTCCGTTATTTCAGTCTTTTTTCGCGAATAAACAGATACTGTGTGGATTTCATGGTTAAAGCTCCTAATCGCAATTCAAAATTTCCATAATTAGCATGCTGACACGACATCTATCGTCTACAATTATAATTCTTCGGGGTTGAACTACAGTTTCGTTTTATTTCGTAACGCGAATTTTACTTGGCTCTACGCGTAAGTAACACACTTCCTAGATGGAAGGTCCACATAACCTACGGAACTTCCGATTTCGGTTTGTTAAAATTCCTTTCAAATATTTTTAAATTGTCCCAAAAGTAAATCAAATTATGTGATCCCGCTAGAGAAAGTCATCTCCGCGTGAACGCTGTTTAAGGTCTCTCACAGCAAGAAGTAAGATAGTATCAGGACCGCCCACTTTTAGTTTCCAACTTAACAAGCGCGAATGACTGACGTTTTTCCTGATTATCTAGTACAATTTGGTTGCGATAAGTTTTTTGACGGAAACGTACAAGAAAACGTGCAAGCAGGCTGCCGTCAAAAAACTTAACGCAACCAAATTGTACTAGATAATCGGGAAAACGTTATAGTGATTCGCACTTGTTAAGGTGGAAACTAATTGTGGGCGGTCCTGACTCCCCTGACACTATCTTACTTCTTGGTGTGAGACCTTTAAGAGAGAAGGGAAGTCTCTACGTCAAAAACCGCAGAAAATGTTCAATATTAAATTCTATCTCAAGATTGCAACAACAAATCGAAAATGTAAATCAACAGCGCACTGTGTTTTGGTAAGTCCTACAGACTGAATAAAATAGTATAACCATTAGCGTAGTTTTTTGATAATAATTCGATAATTAGTAAAAAAAATTAACTATTTATAAAAAAGCATACTAATGATAATATAAGTCACAACTTAGAGCATCTATTGTGTAGGGCTTACTAAGCCACAGTGCGCTGTTGATTCAGATTTTCGATTTCGAAGCCCGTTCTTGTGATATAATTTAAAATTGAAAATTTTGTGCGGTTTTTGACGTAGAGGTATCCTTCCCTGTTAAAACCACTTTTTGTCTCCCGCAGGTTTGACCTTGAAGCAGAAAGCGAAGCAGCGTCTACAACTGGAGGTGTTACGTCCGGTTTGCGTCGTCGAGAAGCTGTCTCCCCGTCAAGTGGCGCCACTGCTTGAGAAGTCTGCACCACGGTCGCGTGCCGACCACGACAGCCCCTCGACGAGCCGTCCCGACGACTGACGGACGTGACCGAATCAAAGCTGAGCTGTGATTGGCCATAACTCCCTTCGATTCCGTCCTTGGGCGACGCAACGCTTACGAATCAGATGACGACGCGTGGCAACGTGGCGGACGTCTTTCGTCACACGATAGTGGCAACACTGTACAATGTATTGTACTACTCGCGGCAGTTCTTCCGCTTATCGACATGGCTTCGACTTGGTTAAAGGGCCGTTCACATAAATGACTAGTGATTAGTGTCTAGCCTCTGTGATTAAGCCACAGACTAATTCCATTGGCTTGGAGGGAGAATACTGCGCTCTGATTGGCTGTGACTTGTCTTGACTTGACCAAGGAATTGAAATATGTTCAATTCCAAGTCAAGACAAACCTTAGTCACAGCCAATCAGAGCGCAGTATTCTCCCTCCCAGCCAATGAAAGAAGCCTGTGGCTTAATCATGGGGGTAAGTCAATAGTCACTAGTCATTTGTGTAAACCCCGCTTAAAGTAGAATAATCATTAGTCAAAGAGTAGGTACGTTATCTAATTATTAACTTGACTTGTTTAATTCCGGTTAATATGTAATCCCTGACAGATTTGTATCACATCAAAGTAAAATATTACAATATACTCTATGCTTCTCTTTTTAACTGTTTTGGACAATCTTATCAATTTGTTTGTAATAATATCTAACCATTGTTTTTTTTTAAAGACTTAAGTGCAGATTATCTGCGTCATTTTTGGTTCAACAAAGGTTATGTTGTCGATATTGGAACGTAAGCGTTACTCGCCCATATTTTTTATATTCTATTTTTATATTGTATTTTTTTGTTTATAAAGAAGGGATGGCCAGGACATTTACATTCTGATATTGAATTGAATATATCCCAGACTCTAACTCCCGCTCCTGATTCCCGCTCACTCGTCGATGGTGCTCGGAGCCTACAGGGTTGGTTAAGTCGCTTTAAATTAAAGCCCCCCCACTGAAAATCAGTCTTGTTAACTGAGTGGGTGAACTCTAAATGTGAATTTAATTTTATGATACGAAATGTTAATTATGAATGTTGATGTAAAAATACGAACAAAAGACCTTATAAATTCTCAGAGCTTTCAAGCTATATTTGTGTCCATCACTAAAGGTAAAGGTAGCCTCCTAAGTCTGATAGTCGATTTACAGCTACGCGTTGCGAGCGAAGCGAAGGCGCGAGCTCCAATCAGTGGCCGAGTTTGCGTGAAACTATTAACTTCTTTGCATGAAACTCGGCCGCTGATTGGCGCTCGCGCCCTCGCTTCGCTCGCAACGCGTAGCTGTAAACGTAGCATAAAGCGTAAAGGGGGTCGGTTGGATTGTTTTGGGGGGGGGGGGGGGGGGGGCTCGCTATATTTACGCCCCCTAGTATCAGGATAATTTTGTCCGTTGTGAAATCGTACTTGCAAAATATTAATGCATGTCTTGAAGAGAATATCCCTTTTCAATTTTGTTTATTAAAAATAAACGTACATATCAAGTCCTATTAATTCTGAATAAATATCAGGCACAGGAGTCCACGGATAAAAATAATAGCTCAGGGCCTAGTATTATTATATACTAAAGACTGTGTAATTAATTTTTGAAGTATATATTATGTAATCTTCTTGCAAGCCAACATAACTTCAAAAATGAATTACACCTTCAATAATTGTATTCATACCCTGATTTTTACCACGTGCACCCTATGCCCGATATTTACGGTACTTTATGATAGGAGTAGGCTACGTGTTCTTCCCTGGTTTTCACTCCTCCTTTTTCCATATGTTTTGCACTCTAGTGGGTTGGTGGGATCTTGGTCCGGTTGCAAATTGAAATCAACTACCAACAACTACTCACCATCAACTACTACTACCACAGATAACTAATTAACTCTACGCAAGTTAATTAGTTATCTGTGCTACTACGAAAATAGCGCAATTCAAAATACCGCCTTATTTGTCAAGTTTGGCTGCATTTCCGGTTCCGTTTTTTGACCATACATCAAGGTGCTGTTTTTTGTTTACAACTTTTGATTGTTTACGTGTTTAAGTATGAGAGTGTCCCGTTTTTCAATTAAAGGTAAGAAGATGCAAACTCATCCTAGTTTTATAAGTAATTGTAAGAAAATGAGTATTCCTATAATGATCATGCTTTTTACGAAGCTCATGCACTCTAAAGACTAGTTCACATACGACCCAACTTGCACAAGCCGGTAGGCCTAGGCCTAGGCTAAGGATTTAGGGGTCTGACCAGAGTAATTAATTAATTAATTTTATTGTTGTTTTCCTGTCCCATGGAAGGACAGGATGGCCAGTGTAGGGTTATGGGCATGCCCATACCCTCTTTAGCCTATCCTCTGACCCTCTGGTCAGAGATTTTCAAAAAAAAAAATCTGGTACCTGCTACTATTATAAATCCATGGTCTGACAACGATTTGGGTTGTCTAGGCATGGAGCTACTATTATGGAGTTACTATTATAAATCCATGGTCTAGGCTAGGAAAGTGTAGGCCTAGGCCAATGTTGTAAGCGGCGGATTCTGTGGGATAACATTCCATTATCAAATAAGCCCTCGGCCTCGCTACATGGGCCTACCTACATCAATGTTGGGCCTCTCTCTAGGCCTGGTGGTGAAAAGCATAGGGCCTACCTCAGATAACGTGCTTTGGTGTATCTAGTCAATAACAACATTCATGAGGCTGCCTAGGCCTACTAGGCCTAAGCCAGCAGGAAGTGTGTGGCTCCCTAGGACAGAAGTCCCAGGGTTCTTGCCTTCTCTCTTCCTCTTTCTTAAGGTCGGTGCACAATAGCCCGGTCACGATAACTGTAACGATAACGGGAATGAAGTTCGATTTCATGTTAAATTACGATACGATGCACAATAAGAGCTTCCCGTTACGATCGCCAAGTTTTAACTTAACGTTACCGTTCCCGTCTGTACGTTAGGCTACCGGAACTAATCAGAATCAAGCGTCCACAGTCTGTTACAAGTACATATTAACAAACAGCCGAGCGTCTGCTTACGGGCAATTGTGCATCGAATGCCTTCCCGTTACCGTTTTGTTGTTATCGTTATAGTTACAGTTATCGTTAGCGGACAATTGTGCACCGACCTTTACAATCCGGCAACCCGTTCTTCAGGGTTTCTTCGTTAGGCATAACCTCTTGTTGCTCCAGTGTTTGTCTCAGGTTTTCAGAAATCGGCAAGTCCGTGTGGCCTGGGCCTGGGCTATTTTGCTTTCAGAGTGTTCGATAACATTGTTTGAAATGCATGAGAAATTTACATTTTTATGTAGGACTACCTTACCTACCTACATCTTTAAAAATGACATAGCCTACAATATATAGATTTTGGATTGATGCAAGTCTATAATCCATGATCTACATATTCTCTAAAAAAGAGTGAAAAACAGTTTGTGTTAGTATCAAATTAATTATAAAATTTCTAGAAAATCTCTAATTACGGTATATATTTTTAGCTCTGCCTCTGTGTAATTATGCAATGTTTATATTCTATCTCATTTTAAAGACAAAATACCGTAAATATTCTCATACTTTTGAAAAGTCTATCAACCTATCAAGTACTAAACACTAACAGAGGCCTAGGCTTTACACCACAGCTGGCATGCAAAACACCAGATTGAAACCTTCTTCAACCTTGATTGTTATTTGACCCAGATTGCAGGCTCACTTTGATTTGCAATTAGGCTACAAAACTTGTTGACGTACACCCTCAACCTAACTTTTTATAACTAACAGGGAACCATATTTCTCATTTAAGGATCAAATAAAACAAAAAAGTAGAAAACAAATGTGTATATTTATTGTATACAAATCAAACGTGTCAAAATAACAATTTTTTTCAAAAAAACATAAGGTAAAGTAGCAGTCACAGGTCATCCACATGGTACTGTCAATAATAATGCCACACAACTGAATTACTTTGCCTTATCGTTGGCTAGCCCACGAAACGCAAAGAATTGAGCTAATTTCAAAGTCAGAATGACGTGAGTAGAGACGACGGACAAACGTACAAAGACAAATCATATTATATAATGAAGTACAAACGAGACGCTGGCAATGGTCCCTAAATATTAGGCCTCTTAAAAAAATATGGAAATAAAACGCCGACACATTCTGGACAGGAAGATGTATTAACATTATTCGCGCACGGTATTTGTGATGTTGGCGTTTGGCGTTTCAACATTGGCCCTAAGACGAGGCGAGACGGAAGAGATTCCGTATCTTTCTACAGTTCACACTGGCAGTGCACAAGGGTTGTGTAGATCATACGAATGACATTGCTCTTGTTCATACAAGTGCAGGAATCGAAGTGCTCAATCACTTACAAAATTACTCGAGATCGAACTAATGTTTTCTTTTAAAATAAGTGCATCAAGGACCAATCAAGGATGATGAGTAATGTCAATATGAACTCCAAATCGAGTTACAACTAGTTTACTCGTACTTAATTTGAGCTTATAAAAGTCTACGTTTCATACACAAGGTATACAAGGATGATTCAATGATGGAAGGATTATCAAAACCGTTCCAAATATATGTGCGGAATCGAACCAGAGCTAAACGCTCGCAAATGGTGTTACGGCCTTCATATTTGTGGCTTGGTCACAAAACGAACCCATCTCGATAAAAATACTTGCGTAAGGATATTGTTTTAGAGTACGGTACTTGGTGAACGAATCTCATGCCAATGCCAGTGTGATGCCAGTGTGATGCCAGTGTGAAGTAGGCTACGGAATCTCGTCGCGCGGCCGTCTAGTTCATCCCGTAGGTCTCGATGAGCTGCTGGACTTTAGCGATGTACGCCTCCTTGGCCGCGTCCTGGGACATTCCCTTCTTCCCGGTCCACGAGTCCCACTTGGCCTTACCCTTGAAGTCCAGCATGCCACCGGGACGGGCTGAAACAAACGCGGTCCCGGTTAGACGCGTGTCGCGATCTACGTGTTTTAGAAATAAATTACCATCTTGGCTTCTTTCAACATCAAATTAATTATGTTGGTACTACAGTTTCTGGTACCGGTAATGGTAACATTGAAGTATCTTGATTGTTACAAAGATGTTCACAGTGAAACTTCTTTATAACAAACTCTTGGGGACCAGATTTTTTTCAATGTAGTTATTAAAGGGCCAGATGCACAGTCAACCGTCAAGTTAAGTATACGATTGATTGCTACGGAATTGTTTTTAGCTGTTTTCCATTAGACAAACTATCGCAACCATGAACAAATCCTATACTTAGCTTAACCTGTGGCTATTTGCCGCTCCGTTTTCCAAGGTAGAAAATACTTAGGTGGGCCACCTAAGTATTTTTTGGTCCAGTGGTTAGCATCACTGCTTCTAATGCAGAAAGTCCCGGGTTCTAATCCCGCTTCAGGCACAAGTTTTTTAACTTCTAATGTGGATTCAATTCCATTACTTCTTGGCTAAGGAATTAGTAAACGGTGACTTTGGAGCCGTCCTAGCAACGAAGCACTCAATAAATTCAAAGTTGTTCTGAATCGGCCTTGTCGATTCTGGCATTTGTCCGCAGGTGTTCGCACTGTTTAATCACTGATTCATATATATGTTTTGTATTTGAAATATCGATCTTTGATTGGTTATCGCTCACTCGTCGATGGTGTTCGGAGCCTACAGGGTTGGTTTAGTCGCTTTAAATTAAAGTCCCCAGGGGCGTAGCGAGAGGGGGGATCAGGGTGTTCTTTCCCCCCCCCCCGAAAAAAAAAGTGTTTATTCTTAAAACGCAATTATACTCTTATTTGTAGATTATAATTACAATTGTTATTCCATTGAAAAACCTATTTCTCGAATAATTATAAATCCAGTGCTTCTAATGAGTCCGAAACAAATTACAGTATGATGGCTGCAAACTACTCAGTATTTTGGAAAAACATACATCCAGCCGCTCCCCCACCCCCCTTCGGCCATGTTTTTTAAGGGTTACCACCCGTCCTGGAATGATTGGGACAGTCCCGTTTTTGAAGGGAATGTCCCGTGTCCCGACTTCACGCTGCCTGGACGACAAAAATTCCGGTTTTGAGGAAACGTTTACACATACATCTAAAAATTAGCAAACTACGAATCAAATTTGCCTTAAAACTAGTTTTAGGCTCCTTAAATTAACAGCCTTCAAACAAATTTGCGCTTTCGGCGAAATTGCCTCCGGCGGCTGGGGCTTCGCCCCAGACCCCAGCTAGTTTACGCCACCTCGTTTTCGGAAATAGTCATCCCCCCCCGAACCAAAATCCTGGCTACGCTCCTGAAAGTCCCCCACTGCAAATCAGCTGTTTAGTTACTGAGTGGGTAGACTCTAAATGTGAATTTATTTATGTATTTATTTACTATATATATGTATGTACCGGTATGTTTCTGTATACTCACGGGTCTCGTTCTCTCCCACGGACGCCTGCTTGAAGAGCGCGTAGATCTCGAGCAGCTCGTCGTTGTTGGGAGATGTCTTGAGGACCTTCACATCCTCGGCCGCCTTGTTGAATCTCTGAAACACGAGCGATGGTGATAAAAAACGATAAAGCGATAAAAAGTTGCTGGAACAGGGCCTTGATTCTCTATGGTCAACGATAAGGTGATCACCGGTTTCGGTCGTTATGAGAAGGCTGTGACCCAATCACAGCCATCCATTCGCCTTCCGTAACGACAGAAACCGGTGAGAAATTTACCACAGATTTAGAGAATCGGGCTGCAGGGCCCTGATTCTCTATGGTCAACGATAAGGTGATCACCGGTTTCGGTCGTTATGAGAAGGCTGTGACCCAATCACAGCCATCCATCCGCCTTCCATAACGACAGAAACCGGTGATAAATTTACTGCAGATTTAGAGAATCGAGCTCCAGAACAGCCAACAATTCCCCAAGATTGTACCATACCTATTCATAAAATAGATAAGTTTTGATAGTGGCTGTACTCGGTGCTTTCTGCTGACTGTACACCAACCATTGTGCAATCAAAGCTACATACATCTGTGATGTGATAACAGATTACACTACAGTTCATTAGTCATTGGTCATTACTCTCACTCATTACCAACTATTATCGACCACGTAACCCTGAACGCTCCCTAACAATCTTCAGAGATTGTGTATCACAGCGAGAAAATACGACAAACATTTTAGCCGAGTCCAATCCGCCAATATTAAAAACCGCGCGAATTGCCGTTTTTGAAAAGCATTCTTTATGAATAATGAATGCTCTGTACTTCACGACGAAAAAGTGAAAAACGGGCTCATTTTGGGTTCGTAAGAACTAAATACTCACTGAAAAATATTTTTGGCTATTAGGCCTAACTGTAATTAATTGTACGGGTTGGATTTGGAATTTACAATATTTACTATATCATATTATGATATCTGAATGTTTTTTTTTAAAACAAACCCGAATTGAGCTGTGTTAATTCACTTCTTCGACGTGGCGTAGTAACTTAATATCCGTACAACAGGTTATGTCAGAGGGCAGCCGACCGTAACGTCGCAGATAACCCTAATCAACGCCACGGCAACAGGTTGTAATGAAGGGTATAGTAGTAAGTGTCACGGTTGTTGACTCAACTCATCTAGTTACGTCACTTGTTGACTGTGCAACAGGTTGTAATGAAGGGTATAGTAGTCAGTGTCACGGTTGTTGACTCAACTCATCTAGTGACGTCACTTGTTGACTGTGCAACAGGTTGTAATGAAGGGTATAGTAGTCAGTGTCACGGTTGTTGACTCAACTCATCTAGTGACGTCACTTGTTGACTGTGCAACAGGTTGTAATGAAGAGTACAGTAGTCGGTGTCACGGTTGTTGACTCAACTCATCTAGTGACGTCACTTGTTGACTGTGCAACAGGTTGTAATGAAGGGTACAGTAGTCGGTGTCACGGTTGTTGACTCAACTCATCTAGTGACGTCACCTGTTGACTGTGCAACAGGTTGTAATGAAGGGTACAGTAGTCGGTGTCACGGTTGTTGACTCAACTCATCTAGTGACGTCACCTGTTGACTGTGCAACAGGTTGTAATGAAGGGTACAGTAGACAGTGTCACGGTTGTTGACTCGACTCATCTAGTGACGTCACCTGTTGACTGTGCAACAGGTTGTAATGAAGGGTACAGTAGTCGGTGTCACGGTTGTTGACTCAACTCATCTAGTGACGTCACCTGTTGACTGTGCAACAGGTTGTAATGAAGGGTATAGTAGTCGGTGTCACGGTTGTTGACTCAACTCATCTAGTGACGTCACCTGTTGACTGTGCAACAAGTTGTAATGAAGGGTATAGTAGACAGTGTCACGGTTGTTGACTCGACTCATCTAGTGACGTCACTTGTTGACTGTGCAACAGGTTGTAATGAAGGGTATAGTAGACAGTGTCACGGTTGTTGACTCGACTCATCTAGTGACGTCACCTGTTGACTGTGCAACAGGTTGTAATGAAGGGTACAGTAGTCGGTGTCACGGTTGTTGACTCAACTCATCTAGTGACGTCACCTGTTGACTGTGCAACAGGTTGTAATGAAGGGTATAGTAGTCGGTGTCACGGTTGTTGACTCAACTCATCTAGTGACGTCACTTGTTGACTGTGCAACAGGTTGTAATGAAGGGTATAGTAGACAGTGTCACGGTTGTTGACTCAACTCATCTAGTTACGTCACTTGTTGACTGTGCAACAGGTTGTAATGAAGGGTACAGTAGTCGGTGTCACGGTTGTTGACTCAACTTATCTAGTGACGTCACCTGTTGACTGTGCAACAGGTTGTAATGAAGGGTATAGTAGTCGGTGTCACGGTTGTTGACTCAACTCATCTAGTGACGTCACCTGTTGACTGTGCAACAGGTTGTAATGAAGGGTATAGTAGTCGGTGTCACGGTTGTTGACTCAACTCATCTAGACCCGTCACCTGTTGACTGTGCAACAGGTTGTAATGAAGGGTACAGTAGTCGGTGTCACGGTTGTTGACTCAAACCATCTAGTGACGTCACCTGTTGACTGTGCAACAGGTTGTAATGAAGAGTATAGTAGTGAGTGTCACGGTTGTTGACTCAACTCATCTAGTGACGTTCCTTGTTGACTAACAAGTTGTAAAGATGCCCCAAGGCAGTAGCGTATACACGGGGGGGGGGAGGGGGGGGGACAACGCCCCCCCCCCCCCTTTTGCAAAGGAAACATGGAAAATGACCGTTTACATTTCAATAGACAGTATTTCAATAGACAGATGTTTTACTTTATAATTATTGTAATTGTTGTAATTATTAAAAGCAAAAGCAATACGAAAAATATGCAAATTATTGATTGAGGTTCCTTTTATTAGCGGTGCTAAGGAAAAAATGTTTTGCCAGAAATTGAGTAATCATGTTTCAGTTGGCCGCTGTAAAACGCACAGATTTTCACTAAAATGACCTTGACGAGAATTTTTTCGGGCAAGCCCCCCCCCCCTTGGAACCCCAATTATGTTTCGGCTCCACTCTCTATAATATGAGTTGAAACCCCTCCCTTTCCCAATTCCTGGATACGCCACTGCCCCAAGGTAGTATCCTCATGCTAATTACGACATAGCCGAGTCTAATCTAATGACGTACCAACTTAAAAGGGAAGGATACCTCTACGTCAAAAACCGCACAACATTTTCATTTTTAAACTATATCTCAAGAATGGACTTCGAAATCGAAAATCTGTATCAACAGCGCACTGTGGTTTAGTAAGCTCTACATACTGAATGCTTTAAATTATGTCTTACATTATAATCAATATGGTTTTTATTTCTAATTAATTGTATAACTAATTATCCATTTAATAATCAAAATAACTACGCTAATGGTTATTATAGCCTAATATTTCATTCAGTCTGTAGGGCTAACCAAAACACAGTGCGCTGTTGACTCAGATTTTCGATTTCGTATAGCAATCTTGAGATAACATTAAAAATTGAAAATGTTCTGTGTTTTTGACGTAGAGGTACCCTTCTCTCTTAACTTTCTACTTCTCTAGTTTCTAGCCTGTCTGGGCCCGGGGAAGAACAAGTTCAGAGTGACTCTGCTAGTCGTAAGAGGCGACGAAAAGAGACCCTCTCCCTTGCCGCCCTCCACATCCCACTGAAGATTTCTCCTCCCACTTGACTTGGCCCTGCCCTCCCTTGCTGGACTCCCCTTGTTAAAACGATCCCCGCGAAGTGTAACAGATCTGATTCGGACATGTCATTTATTTCATCTTCATATATCACCCACTCATCGTCTCGATAAACCACGTTGCAAAAATAGGGGACGTGAAACCCAAACATCTAAAATCTATCTAGTTCCTACCACGTAATTGAAACAGGTCCGTCCGTTAAGGATAATTTACACCTTCCGTTGGTTACCTGGAACGGTGGGCGTGGCCAAACAAGCGTGTACACTCTACCAGCGGAGAAGAATGTCAGAAATGTTTTGATTTTCATGGAATTAGCGTGGTTGGAAGGGACCGTAGACAATGATTCGAAGTCGGTATGCGAATACGACACACATTCTTCCATAATGGAAGAATGTCAGGAACGTTATGATTTACGTGAAATTAACGCGGTTGGAAGGGGCCGTGAGGTCGGTATGCGAATACTAAACAGATAAGGATACATCTGGGGGGGGGGGGGGGATGTCAACAACCGCACACAATTTTCATTTTTAAATTATATCTCAAGAATGGGCTTCGAAATCGATAATCTGAATCAACAGCGCACTGTGGTTTAGTAAGCCCTACATACTGAATGCTCTAAGTTGTGTCATACATTGTAATCAGTATGTTTTTATATGTAATTAATTTTATTACTAATTATCGAATTAAATACAAATAACTACGCTAATGGTTATATTTCATTCAGTCTGTAGGGCTTACCAAAACACAGTTGATTTAGATTTTCGATTTCTTGTTGCAATCTTGGGATATAATTAAATAATGAAACTTTTCTGCGGTTTTTGACGTAGAGATTACCCTTTGATCCTAATAATATACGCTGGAGCTAGTATAATGAAGGCTGTGGCTTGTTGATTGAATCACTTACCTCATCTAGCGACATGTTGACTGTCTGTGTGGTTGAGTTGATTGAGAAACAGCTGCTGTTGGCTTAGCTAGACCTGCAACACAAGACAAGACACACGTTAGTGTAGGTAAGTGTATCTGTATACATGTAACAAACATGTTTGTACAAGTAGTACGTTGTGTGTGCAAGCAAGCGAACAGTTTCCTACATGGAAGCAGTCGAAGGGACACGAGGGGACACGCTGTGTCCCTATATCCTGATGAGAAGCCTAACGCGGGGACACGCGCGTCCTGCCTTGAGTACTCCCAAAACTAGCTAGTGCATGTTTTGTTCTAAGACGGCTAAGCAACCTAGTAAATAAAAACACAAATAAATCTGTTTACTTTGCCTACTTTCATTCCATAATGACATATGGTATTGCCATATGGGGGAATGGGACTGGTGCTAAGGGAATTTTTGTACTCCAGAAAAAAGCGGTTAGAGTTATTGATCAAGCTGGGTCCAGGGCTAGCTGCAAACCCATATTTAAAGCTCTTCGCATTCTCCCCATGCCCTGTGCCTATATATATGAAGTTAATCATCTTTGTTCATACCCACCTTAACCTATTTACTGTAAACTCAAACATTCACGATAGAAATACTAGAAATAAAAGTCAACTGAGAGTAACCCAGTGCAACCTAACAAAAAGACAAAAAGGTTTAGCAGAGAGTGGAATTAGAATATATAATACTCTTAACTCTAGCTTTAAAGAAATAAACGATCTAAACAAATTTAAAAAAGCAGTTAAAGATGCACTTTTAAGGAGATGCTACTACTCTGTAGGGGAATACTTTGCAGAACCACTCTCACTCTAGCCGGCAAATAAGTATTGAAGTATATTAATTAGTAATAGTAATATTGTAACATTGTAATAATATTGTAGTCTTAGATAACACTGTATTGGTGAATGTGTATGTAGCTAGAGTAGTTATTAAGTTAAAACATTGACAACTCAAAAATTCTATACATTTCATAATGTAATCCAAAGATTGTAAAAGAGGCTTCATTTTAAATAAAATAAAATAAAAATAAAATAAATACTGCTACCGTTGAGTGAGTAATATAGGGTACAGTCGCAACGCAATCGGCAGTTTGTCTGCCGCCTTTGCCCAACATACTTTAGTCGGGTACTAGAAGTTCGCCAAGCGACGCGATGACGGAGTTTTCGGCTGTCTTCGTACATCTTCGGCGAAGTAGCCGACCAATCAGGCTCCGTCATCGCGTCGCTTGGCGAACTCCTACTACCCGACTAAAGTATGTTGGGCAGTAAAAGGCGGTAGACAAACTGCCGATGGCGTGGGGTCTCTACCCTATATTACTCACTCAACGCTGCTCGAGTGATAATTTCTTTGTTCAATATTTACTTTGCTCACCGTAGTACATAAAATGTGGTTTCAAACATTCTTGTGCAACACTCACGGTAGAAGTGTATAGGAAACGAACGACGAATATTTGTTTTTGAATGAATGTGAAAGATTATTATATTATTATTTCAAATCTTCTAGCATTATAATGAAGCATAAAATAATATTAATTCAAATACTAACATAACGCCCCAGTTCCTGTACATACTGGCCACGCCGTAGGAAGCGAGGTGTCCCCTATGATTCTGAGAAGAGACGGTCGCTCCACACGGTCTATTTCAACGGTATTCAACTCGGTATTTCCCTATACCTGTATTGTTATTGTCCACTGTATTGACAGCACCGACCGTGAATGGAATGCGACCCCACCACGTCTGACAACAGGCAGGCGATATTATCACTACAATACAGCTGAGGGCAGGAGAACGGGATGCAACTAGATTTAGGTTGTAGTTGTCACACGCGTCACTTCACTATTACATAATCCGTGACCGTGACGACAACACCTTGCAAGTTAATTTGACGCGACTATAGCTATATAATTTCGATGTAATAAATCAGCAATACACGTTGCCGGGGGGGGGGATTGGTAAATTACCTTCAAAAGGCATAACACTATTGGTCGTCCAAGGGGGGGGGGGGGGGGGGTGGGGGGGATGGTACATTACATTCAGACGGCGCGTCCCTTGCAGAAACTACACCCCTGTGAGGCTCCCATGATGGCTGAAGTCATGTCACCATGTACACACCTCGCAGGTGTCCCAACCCGACATATGACAACTGTTTCCTGCCCCGGCTTATCTCTGCATCGTGCATCGAGGGCAGCGCGACATGCAAACCTTGTGTGTGTGTGTGTGGGGGGGGGGGGGGGGGGCAGTGTACCTCCCCCCCCCCCCCCCGGCGGCAACAATGAGTGGATCAGCGTTCAGATCTAACACAGCGAGCGTGGTTCCAAGTAATTGCGTGCGCGCGCAATGTGGCTCGACATAGGGGAAATAGAAAAACAAACGTTTTCTTCTTCCGGTGACTCAACGCGTTTACAAACAAACGTACCGGGAAAATCTGCCTGCGTCGCTTTTCCTTCTCGTGCAGCACGCGTAGCTGTATGGAGACCGTATTGCCTAATTGTTTGA
>OX246744.1:43936813-44023764 GCA_945910005.1 Isoperla grammatica
AAAATTTATGTTAAGTAATGGACAGCAACACTATCTGTAAGTGTGTAAACGTTCTGAACGTTTGTTTTTTCCAACTTCAGAACTTCATATTTATTTTGACAGCTTGTTTGTCCATCGGTTCAATTCATTTGTTTCATTGTTGTGTTTCCGTGTTGTGCGTACCCTATAGATCGATCATTTTTTTTTTAATCTAGACACTTTATTCTCGTCATCACGAATAATAATACACAACAATTTAAATAAGCTGTCGAATGTTACATCAATGATCATTCATTCGTACAAGATCTATTTTAACCCTGATTTTTTACATTTTTAATTGTTGTGTAAGTGTAATTGTTGTACAAGAAGATTGAAGCCGTATACAGAGTCAAGTGTCAAATTAAGTAAATGATTTGTTGCTATGTAATTGTTTTATTAAATGATATTTTCCATAAGAAGAACAAACTCCATAGCAACCATAAACAATTCACTAACTCAACTCGACTCTGCATTCTGCCCTGAGGGAACCATTATGAGAGTCATACAAACGGTCCTAGATAGTTTTTAAATTGATTTATTGATCGTTTATGTATTTCCTCTCGTTACGAGACGTCACCAAGTAGGCTATAGATAAACGGGAGTTGACAGGAAATGAGCCCACTTGAACACACTCGTTGATTACCAACTATAGTTGCCCCAAAGTAAGTATTCTTATGCTTACGACACAGCCGAGTCCAATGGTGCCAACTTAATGTTCTAATCCGCTCTATCTACACAAATCTAATAACTAGACTGTTCCTTTCTCCTTCTCTTTTATCTTTCACTCAAATGTATTTAAATTAAAATTTATGTTTAACTGTTGCCGACATACACTGCTATGCCTGTGTGAATATTATGTAGTGTACGTCTAGCTGTATTTCTTTTCGTTAATTCTCCAGTACTTATATTTGTATTTGTTTGTAATTGCACTTGTCCTTGTATAACTCTATTATATTGCACTTGTGGGTCTTGTGACCTGTTGTCAATAAATAACACATAATAATAAAATAATCTAATTGAAACAGTACATTAGGGATAATTTACGATCTTCCGTTGGCTACCTGGAAGTAATTAATCTTGTGCACTCTACTCGGTGGAATACTTCATTCACATGTATGTGTGCAAGTAAGATCGCTATGAATCTGTTTATTTGTGTTAAATCAGCTTGCATGAACGGGAAAGTATATTATAGATAAGGATCTGAAGTCGATATGCGACCCAACTTAAACGTTGAGTTTAAAATAATAACGAGTTTATAGTACCTAATTAATTTTATTTTTTTAACGTCGACTTTGCAGACACATAGGCTAATAAAAAAAACACTTAAGATCATTTTGTGTAACTTGAGTGGGGTAGAGAATATACACATGTATTTATTGTATACAGTAATGATCATTGAGATTGGTCAAATACGTTGATAATATAATATTCCGGCGGAAGCGTATGCTTCTGGTAGGATCACCCTAGCCGGACAGCAGGTCGAGGTGGAGAAGCCAGATGAAAGGCAGTCCACGTCCTTCCCTTTACGTCCTATTTGTCTCTTTCCTCCACCCATCCACCGACGTCATATGTTCATAGTTGTCGAGTAGGTCGTTAAAAAACAAATAATCAAGTTGGCATAATATTTTCTAATTTACAATATAATGAAAAATGTATTTCCCCAACAACGATTGTCGGCATCGAAATCGGGTTCGGGATCTCAATCGTACAATTTCTCATGCTAAATCATTACGACATTACGATTTTATTGTGAACAGCGCCGTAAGAACCATACATTACTTAAATTGTACATGATTTCCGAATTGCGATTGCAAAGCCAATAGGTACCCACAATTGTGGTTAGCAATAATATCTAATTTTGTAAAGTAGCCTATTCATGATGATAGTGGTCTGTCCGATGATATTTCGACGATAAAACTGTCTTAATCTAAAACTGTCCGAGTGCGAGGTTATTGTCGATATGATGGTCTAAGCATTTGAACTTTGATCCATCAGGAAGCTTTATCACCGACTTTGCTACTTGTAAGATAATTTAAATTCAAGTCGAGATTACTTTGATTAATAATTGGTTTTTAAGAATTAAGGTTGAAGAGGATTACATGTAAAGAGAAGAGGTAGTGTCTACGTCAAAAACAGCAGAACATGTTCATTTTTTAATTGTATCTCAAGATTGCAACACAAAATCGAAAATCTGAAGCAACAGCGCACTGTGTTTTGGTAATCCCTACAGACTGAATGAAATATTATAACCATTAGCATAGTTATTTTTATTATTTTATTAAAAATTAGGAATAAAATTAATTAGACATAAAAACCACACTGATTACAATGCATGACACAACTCGGAGCATGCAGTATGTAGGGCTTACCAAACCACAGTGCGCTGTTGATTCAGATTTTCAATTTCGAAGTCCATTCTTGAGATATAATTTTAAAATTAAAACTTTGTGCGGTTTTTGACGTAGAAGCATCTACTATGTTGTAAAGTTAAGTACAGTCTGTACAGTACAGGATTTGTTGCAATGGAATTATCTTATTACATGCTATTTTATTTTCCATAAGAAGAACAAACTCCGTAGCAAACCATAAACACATCTGACACCACTCGTAAACACTGACTGTTAATAAAACTATATAAAAACAGGCACTAAAACCACAGCTAAAACCATTGTTATTTTCCATGTCACAGTACCTGCGGCTGAACGTTTCAACAGCGTGCGTGGCTTTTGCATCGGCCACTTGTCGCTCGGTATGTTCGTAATTACCGTTGTGCTGATTGGTTGTTGCAAGAGATTGCTCCTCGGAACGCTTTTGGCGTTTCGAGGAAAATGTCCACTCGTTTGTATTTGCATTAGCTATTATGGCAAAGGCCCCTACAATAATAATTGTGGCATTGTAAATAAATAAATGTACGGGTAGCAAAGTAATTTCTAAACTTGTAATACTATACTGCTCTCGCTGTAACGTACGAGGTGTTGTCGTCACGGATTATGTAATAATTCCCCCTCCCACTTTCCCCCACCACTCGGCACCGGCTGAGCGCTTGCGAGAAAGGTATGCGGAGAGGGTTGCGGTCAACAAGCCAGGTGTCATTGTTTAAAATAGCAATCTTTGGAAGTAGTTAAATGTTACAATTTCTCAATTACTTCTCAGATATATGGAATAATTACGAAAAATTGATATTTAAAATAAACTTTGAATTTAAAAAATAGCTTGAATATCAACAATGTTGGCGTAGTCTGAAAATTATAATGATGACGAGTACACAGCTATAGAACTGACAGTTGACAGTGACAGCCACACCGTTACAGAACCAACGGAAGGTCTTAAATTATCCCCAATGGACCCGTTTAGATTAGATGGTAGGAATTAGCGAAGTAGGCAATTAAGTTGTCACCTCGGACCGTCGTAAGCATCAGAATACTTTCGTTGGGACAACTATACTTTGTGCCATACCTCTTGTATCTTGTATCTTCACCGGTTTGTTTCACGTATCTCTCACTGGTTCCGTGCTGTGTTACAACGCAACGTTCGTTCAAGCACTGTTTGTACAACGGTTGGGAATATAACTGTGAGTGTGCTATGTTATCGGTTGTTTAAACAAGCCAACCAACACCTTCCAATCGGCTCGAGTAAACGCAGTCTCACATTATTCAATGGTGGTGTCGAGTATAGTCTATAGTCCGGTAGCAGTCAACAGTACAGTCATGCGAGCTTGCTTGGTACTACGTTTACCACGCGAGCCGAGTCCGTACATTCGATAGGCTACCTAGGCCAGCACACTTGGGCTCGTAAGGTTTCCCTGATATAAACACTTTGGTACCGGTAAGTACCGAGGAAATGTTTATAAAAAAATGTAGTACTAACCCAAATGGAAATGTGAACGTACCGAAGTGAAAGTATCGCCGCAAAAGATCTTCGGTAATGCTTCCGTCACGGGTGGGTGAGCGGCAGCCAACCAGCGACCGTGGCTAATTCAGATACCTGCTCGGGTTGGCCGAGACCGTAAACACGTCATTGATTGATGACGAAAGCGTTACCGAGGTTGTTTTACGAGACCATACATATGAAGGAAACATGGATTTGCAAAATTGATAGTATATTAATCGGGTCAAATAATTAGGCAATACGGTCTCCATACAGCTACGCGTGCTGCACGAGAAGGAAAAGTGACGCAGGCAGATTTTCCCGGTGTGTTTGTTTGTAAACGCGTTGAGTCACCACCGGAAGAAGAAAACGTTTGTTTTTCTATTTCCCCTCTGAGCCATAATGCGCGCGCACGCAATTACTTGGAACCACGCTCGCTCTGACCGTCAACTAGATCTACTCATTGTTGCCGCCTGGCTGCATTGGGGGGGGGAGGGGGATACACTGCCCCTCCCCCCCCCCCCCCACAAGGTTTGCATGTCGCGCTTTCCTCGATGCAGCTAGATAAGCCGGCTGGACCAGTGGGGGTGGGAAGAGGGGTACACTCCCCCCCCCCCCCACACACAAGGTTTGCATGTCGCGCTGCCCTCGATGCACGACGCAGAGATAAGCCAGGGCAGGAAACAGTTGTCATATGTCGGCTTGAGTTACCTGGGTGGTGTGTACACTGTACATGGTGACACTGGGGATCTAGACTTGGGAGCCTCACAGGGGAGTAGTTTCTGCAAGGGACACGTCACCTTAATGTAATGTACCCTCCCCCCCCCCCCCCCCCCCCCTCGGGCGACCAATAATGCTGATTTATTAGTGTTACGCCGTCTGAAGGTAATTTACCAATCCCCCCCCCCCCCGGAAACGTGTATTGCTGATTTATTACATCGAAATTATATAGCTATAGTACCGTCGCATTAACTTGCAAAGTGTTGTCGTCACGGATTATGTAATAGTGAAGTGACGCGTGTGACAACTACCAACCTAAATCTATCATAGTTGCATCCCGTTCTCCTGCTCAGCTGTATTGTAGTGTCCGCATATCGTACACGCCCGCATGTTGTCAGACGTGGTGGGGTCGCATTCCATTCACGGTCGGTGCTGTCAATACAGTGGACAATAACAATACAGGTATGGGGAAATCGCGCGGTGAATACCGTTGAAATAGACCGTGTGGAGCGACCGTCTCTTCTCAGAGTTTTAGGGGACACCTCGCTTCTTACGGCGTGGCCAGTATACAGTAACTGGGGCGTTATGTTAGTATTTGAATTAATATTATTTTATGCTTCATTATAATTCTACAAGATTTTAAAAAATAATTATATACTATTCTTTCACATTCATTCAAAAACAAATATTCGTCGTTCGTTTCCTGCACTTCTACCGTGAGTGTTGCACAAGAATGTTTGAAACTACGTTTTATGTAATACGGGTGAGGAAAGTCAATATTGAGCAAAGAAATTATCACTCGAGCAGCGTTGAGTGAGTAATATAGGGTAGAGGCCCCACGCCATCGGCAGTTTGTCTACCGCCTTTTACTGCCCAACATACTTTAGTCGGGTAGTAGGAGTTCGCCAAGCGACGCGATGACGGAGCCTGATTGGTCGGCTACTTCGCCGAAGATATACGAAGACAGCCGTAAACTCCGTCATCGCGTCGCTTGGCGAACTTCTACCACCCGACTCAAGTATGTTGGGCAGCATAAGGCGGTAGACAAACTGCCGATTGCGTTGCGACTACCCTATGTTACTCACTCAACGGTAGCAGGACTCCAGGCAGACGCGCGTGTCCCCGCGTTAGGGTTTTCATCAGGGTAGGGACACGAGGTGTCTCCTCGTGTCCCCTCGTGTCCCTTCATGTCCCCTCGTGTCCCCTCGAATTCCCTCGTGTCTCCTCGTGTCCCCTCGACTACTTCCTTGTATAGGAAACTGTTCGCTTGCTTGCACACCCAACACTACTTGTACAAACTGTTTGTTTACATGCATACAGATACACTTACTTACACTAACGTGTGTCTTTTCATGTGTTGCAGGTCAAGCTAAGCCAACAGCCGCTGTTTCTCAATCAGCTCAACCACACAGACAGTCAACATGTCGCTAGATGAGGTAAGTGATTCAGTCAACAAGCGTGACACTACAGCCTTCATTATACTAGCCCTATACTAGTCCCAAGGAAAGTATTCGCATACCGATCTCAGGTCATTGTCTACTGCCCCTTTCAACCGCGCCAATTGAAAGAAAATCAACAGATATACTAGTCTCAACGAAAGTATTCGCATACCGATCTCAGGTCATTGTCTACTGCCCCTTTCAACCGCGCCAATTGACAGAAAATCAACAGATATACTAGTCTCAACGAAAGTATTCGCATACCGATCTCAGGTCATTGTCTACTGCCCCTTTCAACCGCGCCAATTGACAGAAAATCAACAGATATACTAGTCTCAACGAAAGTATTCGCATACCGATCTCAGGTCATTGTCTACTGCCCCTTTCAACCGCGCCAATTGAAAGAAAATCAACAGATATACTAGCCCCAATGAAAGTATTCGCATACCGATCTCAGGTCATTGTCTACTGCCCCTTTCAACCGCGCCAATTGAAAGAAAATCAACAGATATACTAGTCCCAACGAAAGTATTCGCATACCGATTTCAGGTCATTGTCTACTGCCCCTTTCAACCGCGCCAATTGAAAGAAAATAGCAACAGATACCTGGCGTTCTTTCACACATTCGTAAATGCATGGTTCACAGGCGGTTTGGCCACGCCCACCGTTACAGGTAACCAACGGAAGGTCTTCAATTATCCCCACTGGACCTGTTTACATTAGATGGTATGAATTAGCGAAGTGGAAAATTAAGTTGTCACCTTGGACTCGGCTGTGTCGTAAGCATCAGAATACTTTCGTTGGGACAACTATTAAGTAGGCCTATTTGCATACCGACCACATGACCTCTTCCAACCTCGCTAACTCCATGAAAATCAAAACATTCCTGACATTCTTCCACTCTGAAAGAATGTGTGTAAGTTTCGCACATTCTTAACTAGCCACAACGAAAGTATTCGCATACCGACCTCAAATCATTGTCTACGGTCCCTTCCAACCACGCTCATTCCATGAAAATCAAAACGTCCTGGCATTCTTCTCCGCTGAGTAGAGTGCACACGTCTGTTTGGCCACGCCCACCGTTCCAGGTAACCAACAGAAGGTGTCAATTATCCCTAACGGACCAGCGCCCTAATTCAGCTTGGGTGACGATAAGTTTATCACCGGTTTCAGTTGTTAGAAGAAGGTGATGCCGATGAGCCAATCACCGCCTTGCATTCGCCTTCAGTAACGACTAAAACCGGTGATAAATTTATCGTCGCCCATACAGAATCGCAGTTTCAATTAGATGGTAGGAATTAGATAGATCTTAGATACTTGGGTTTCACGTCCCATATTTTTGCAACGTGGCTAATCGAGACGATGAGTGTGTGATATATGAAGACGAAGTAAATGACATGTCCGAATCAGATCCGTTAACACTTCGCGGGGGTCGTCATAAGGGGAGTCCAGCAAGGGAGGACTGGGCAAAGTGGGAGGAGAAATCTTCATCGGGATGTGGAGGGCGGAAAGGTATAGGGTCTCCTTTCGTCGCCTCTTACGACTAGCAGAGTCAGTCTGAGCCTGTTCTCTCCGGTCCCAGACAGGCTAGAAACTAGAGAAGTAGAAAGTTAAGAGAGAAGGCTACCTCTAAGTCAAAAACACAACATTTTCAATTTTTATTTATCGCAAGATTGCTACTCGAAATCGAAAATCTTAGTAAACAGCACACTGTGTTTTGGTAGGCCCTACAGACAATGAAATATTATGCTATAATAACCATCAGCGTAGTTATTTTGATTATTAAACCGAAAATTAGTAATAAAATTAATTAGAAATAAAAACCGTACTGATTATAAAGTACCGGTAAGACACAATTTTTTTTTTTTTATCATATGCCCACATTTGGCTTAATTTAAAGCATTCAGTATGTAGGGCTTACCAAACCACAGTGCGCTGTTGATACAGATAAACCCATTCTTGAGATATACAGCGTAGTTTAAAAATGAAAATGTTGTGCGGTTTTTGACGTAGAGGTATCCTTTCCTACTATTGGACTCAGCTATGTCGTAATTAGCATGAGGATACTACGCTGGGGCATCTTTACAACCTGTTGCACAGTCAACAGGTGACGTCACGAGATGAGTCGAGTCAACAACCGTGACACTGTCTACTATACCCTTCAACCTGTTGCCGCGGCGTTGATTAGGGTTATTTGCGACGTTGCGGTTGGCTGCCCTCTGACATAACCTGTAGTGCGGATATTAAGTTGCTACGCCACATCGAAAAAGTGAAAACTGAAAACACAGTTCAATCTGGGTTTGTAAAAAAAAAACTTCAGATAACATAATATGATATCAGAATGTTTTTATTTTTGTAAACAAAAATGGTATAGTAACTATTAAATATCATAGTAAATATTATTTACTATGGTCAGTTTAAATGTACTTAATTACGAAATAAATTCCCAACTGAACCCTCTAGCAACACCAAAAGACGACAATGAAACAAATGAATTGAATCGATGGACAAACAACAAGCTGTCAAAAAATAATTTCGTCTGATTTTGGAAAACAAAACAAAAAACAAACAAATACACCTACAAAACTTTCATTTAGTCGTTGTCTATCATTAAAAGTTTTAAATGGCAAGCAGTTACTATTGCTACACCTTGTTTTTATTTCTATGGTTGCAATTTTATTATTTTGACAGCTGATGGTTTGTCCATCAGTTCAATTCATTTGTTCCATTGTTGTCTTTCGGTCTTGCTAGTGCCCTATTAATTACAGTAGGCCTATCCAAAAATATTTCTCAGTGAGTATTTAGTTCTTACGAACCCAAATTGAGCCCGGTTTTCACTTTTTCGTCGTAAAGTAGCCTTATTTATAAAGAATGATTTTCAAAGACGGCAATTTCGCGCTGTTTTTAATATTGGCGGATTAGATTAGACTCAGCTAAAATGTTTGAACAAAGGCCGTATTTTCTCGCTGTACTAACACAATCTCTGAAGATTGTTAGGGAGCGTTCAGGGTTACGTGGTCGATAATAGTTGGTAATGAGTGACTAATGACCAATGACTAATGAACTAGTGAAATCTGTTATCACATCACAGATGTATGTAGCTTTGATTGCACAATGGTTGGTGTACAGTCAGCAGAAAGCACCGTGTACAGCCACCATCAAAACTTATCGATTTTATGACTAGGTATGGTACAATCTTGGGGATTGTTGGCTGTTCTGTTCCAGACACTTTTCATTGTTGAAAAAAAGAAACGGACTTGTGCAAAGTGAGCAAAAATTTTTAATTGAATTTGAATTGATTTTGAACATGACACAAGACAAGACTACATTAACTTAAAATTAAGGTTCACTCTTTATAAGTCTCGTTTTATGGATTTTTTAATTTCTTTATTGGCAAAAAAAGAAAATATAAAATCTATATGGAATTTTGCATTTATTCGCATTTTGATGTTTTGCATTTAGTTAACAATCACCTTCTCATCATTCAGCATTCAACAGTGAACATCATCATCATACATATAGGCTAATACCATGCCTAGTGCAGTCTACTACTTTTGAAAAGTAGTAATGTCACTATACCCTATTCACTTTTTTCTCCAATAAGATAAGATAAGGTAATTTATTTACCCGTTGATTAGAACATTGTACAAATATGAAATTGTAATGAAACGAAATTTGAACTGAAAGAATGATTTCATTACAGTATGACGCTACTACCAAAGACAGTTCGTATTGTAATGAAATTCAAAGGTTTGATTCGCCCTTTTTTCTTGCCGGCCTACTAACGAAAACTACTAGCTAACTCGAATAGATACCCCTGAACATAAAGTGCTAACGCCAGGTATCTGTTGATTTTCTTTCAATTGGCGCGGTTGAAAAGGGCAGTAGACAATGACCTGAGATCGGTATGCGAATACTTTCGACGATGACTAGTATACTAATGGATGACCATCGCTCGTGTTACAGAGATTCAACAAGGCGGCCGAGGATGTGAAGGTCCTCAAGACATCTCCCAACAACGACGAACTGCTCGAGATCTACGCGCTCTTCAAGCAGGCGTCCGTGGGCGAGAACGATACCCGTGAGTATACACACAGTGTTGCCAATACTCCCAGCACCATGGCCGCTAGCAGTACCATAAAGTACCGCCAAAATCAAATACTGTACCGCTAACTTTGTTGAAACTTAAAAAAAAAAACTACGAAATACATGCGTTTTACATAATGTGTTACAAAATAGACGAGAAATTTGAGGCAAAAATAAAGCAAAATTCGTGTTGCATTGTTCGATTCTCACACTTTCCTATATCTTTGGGACAGTTCCCAAATAAATCATGAGTTCCAAAAACAACACTGGAAGCAGAAAATAGAACAATCGATCAAAAACTGCGCGAAATTTGATTAATTTATTACTTTTGACTGTTAAAAAACTGTAGGTGTGTGTTTCTGTTACCGCAATATTTTATTTTACCACTGTTTTGAAAGTCAAATACCGCTAAGTGCCACCGTCAGTCTCAATTTTATATTTTCGCAGCTTTTCGATTTTTGACAAAGCTACATATAGCGGCAAAACCGCTAAATTGGCAACACTGACCGGTACATACATATAGTAAATAAATAAATACATCCACGTTTCGAGTCCACCCACTCAGTAACTAAACTGATTTGCAGTGGGGGACTTTAATTTAAAGCAACCAAACCAACCCTGTAGGCTTTGAACACCATCGACGAGTAAGCGATAACCAATCAAAGATCAATATTGCAAATACGAAACATATATTTCGGTGATTGGACAGTGCGAACACCTGCGGACAAATGTCAGCCGGAATCAACGAGGTCGATTCAGAAAACTTTGAATTTATTGAGTGTTTCGTTGCTAGGACGGCTCCAAAGAGTCACCGTTTACTTATTTCTAAGCCAAGACGTAATGGAATTGAATCCACATTAGAAGTTAAAAAACTTGTGCCTGAAGCAGGATTTGAGCCCAGGACCTTCTGCATTGGAAGCAGGGATGCTAACCACTGGACCAACGAGCCACCTAAGTATTTTCTACCTTGTAAAACGGAGCGGCAAATAGCCACAGGTTAAGCTAAGTATAGGATTTGATTGTTTATGGTTGCGATAGTTTGTCTTAAATGGAAAACAGCTAAAAACAATTCCATAGCAATCAATCGTATACTTAACTTGATGGTTGACTGTCATCTAGCCCTTTAATAACTACATTGAAAAGAATCTGGTCCCAAGAGTTTGTTATAAACAAGTTTCACTGTAAACATTCTTACAAATCGTTGTAACAATCAAGATACTTCAATGTTACCATTACCGGTACCAGAAACTGTAGTACCAACTTAATTTATTTGATGTTGAAAGAAGTCAAGATGGTAATTTATTTCTAAAACACGTAGATCGCGACACCGAGTCTAACCGGGACTGCGTTTGTTTCAGCCCGTCCCGGCGGCATGCTGGACTTCAAGGGTAAGGCCAAGTGGGACTCGTGGACCAGCAAGAAGGGAATGTCCCAGGACGCGGCCAAGGAGGCGTACGTCGCTAAAGTGCAGCAGCTCATCGAGACCTACGGGATGAACTAGGCGACCGCGCGACGAGATTCCGTAGCCTACTCCACACTGGCATCACCGAGCATGATATCCTGTAGCCTACCTCACACCGTGCATGAGATTTGTTCACCAAGTACCGTACTCTAAAACAATATCCTTACGCGAGTATTTTTATCGAGATGGGCTCGTTTTGTGACCAAGCCACAAATATGAAAGCCGTAACACCATTTGCGAGCGTTTAGTTCTGGTTCAATTCCGCACATATATTTGGAACGGTTTTGATATCTTTCATGTCGATTCTCTTTTTATTGTGCAAAAGTGAGTCCATCGAACATGGTGAAGGTGTACGAATACCTTGCGTATGAAACGTAGACTTTTATAAGCTCAAATGAAGTACGATTTAACTGTTGTGAAAATTAGTTGTAACTCGATTTCGAGTTCATATTAACATTACTCATAATTCCTGATTGGTCCTTGATGCATTTTTCTTTTTTCTTTTAAAGAAAAGATAAGTTCGATCTCAAATAATTTTGTAAGTGATTGAACACTTCGATACTTGCACCTGTACGAACAAGAGCATTCGTATGATCTACACAACCCTTGTGCACTGTCAGTGTGAACTGTAGAAAGATACGGAATCTCTTCCGTCTCGCCTCGTCTCAGGGCCAACGTTGAAACGCCAAACGCCAACATCACAAATACCGTGCGCAAACAATGTTTATACATCTTCCTGTCCAAAATGTGTCGGCGTTTTATTTCCATATTTTTTTAAAGAGGCCTAATATGAAGGGACCATTGCCAGCGTCTCGTTTGTACTTCATTATATAATACGATTTGTCTTTGTACATTTGTCCGTCGTCTCTACTCACGTCATTCTGACTTTGAAATTAGCTCAATTGTTTGCGTTTCTTGGGCTAGCCAATGATTACGCAAAGTAATTCAGTTGTGTGGCATTATTATTGACAGTACCATGTGGATGACCTGTAAATGCTACTTTAGCTTTTGTTTTTTTGAAAAAAATTGTTATTTTGACACGTTTGATTTGTATACAATAAATATACACATTTGTTTTCTACTATTTTGTTTTATTTGATCCTTAAGAGCGAAGGATACCTCTACGTCAAAAACCGCAGAAAATTTTCATTTTTTAAAATCTGAGAAACCATAGCGCTATGGTTTCTCAGATTTTCGATTTTGTGTTTCAATCTTGAGATATATAATTAAAAAATGAAAATTTTCTGTGGTTTTTGACGTACATAGGTATCCTTCGCTCTTAAATGAGGAATATGGTTCCCTATTAATTATGAAAGGGCATATTGAGGGTGTACGTCAACAAGTTTTGTGATTGCCAATCAAAGTGAGCCTGCAATCGGGGTCAAATAACAATCAAGGTTGAAGAAGGTGTCAATCTGGTGTTCTGCATCCCAGCTGTGGTGTAAACCTTGGCCTCTGTTAGTGTTCAGTACTTGATAGTTTGAAAAGTATGAGAATATTTACGGTATTTTGTCTTTAAAATGAGAGAATATAAACATTGCGTAATAATGCAAGGCTAAAAAAATATAGTTTGAGATTTTCTTGAAGTTAAATAATTAATTAATTTTATAATTAATTAATAATAATTTTATAAATAAATTTTATAAATTATAATTAATAATTAAAACTATTTGTCACTCTTTTTTCGAGAATATGTAGATAATGGAATGTATAGACTCACATCAATCCACAATTTGTATAATTGAATGTCATTTTGAAAGATGTAGGACGTAGGTAGGTAGTCCTACATAAAAATGTAAATTTCTCATGCATTTCAAACAATGTTGTCGAACACTCTGAATGCGAAATAGCCTAGGCCCAGGCCACACGGACTTGCCGATTTCTGAAAACCTGAGACAAACACTGGAGCTACAAGAGGTTATGCCTAACGAAGAAACCCTGAAGAACGGGTTGCCGGATTGTAAAGGTCGGTGCATAATCGTCCGGTAACGATAACTGTAACGATAACGACAAAACGGTAACGGGAAGGCATTCGATGCACAATTGCCCGTTAAGCAGACGCTCGGCTATTTGTTAATACTTGTAACAGACCGTGGACGCTTGATTCTGATTGGTTCCGGTAGCCTAACGTACAGACGGGAACGGTAACGTTAAGTTAAAACTTGGCGATCGTAACGGGAAGCTCTTATTGTGCATCGTATCGTAATTTAACATGAAATCGAACTTCATTCCCGTTATCGTTACAGTTATCGTTACCGGGCTATTGTGCACCGGCCTTAAGAAAGAGGATGAGAGAAGGCAAGAACCCTGGGACTTAGGTCCTAGGGAGCCACACACTTCCTGCTGGCTTAGGCCTAGGCAGCCTCATGAATGTTCTTATTGACTAGATACACCGAAGCACGTTATTTGAGGTAGGCCCTATGCTTTTCACCACCAGGCCTAGAGAGAGGCCCAACATTGATGTAGGTAGGCCCATGTAGCGAGGCCGAGGGTTTATTTGATGATGGAATGTTATCCCACAGAATCCGCCGCTTACAACATTGGCCTAGGCTAGGCCTACACTTTCCTAGCTCCTAGACCATGGATTTATAATAGTAGGCCTAACTCCATAATAGTAGCTCCATGTCTAGACAACCCGAATCGTTGTCAGACCATGGATTTATAATAGTACCTCTGGTCAGACCCCTAAATCCTTAGCCTAAGCATTGGGTTTGAAATATTTCAAACCCCATGGCCTACCTAGGCCTAGGCCCTACCGGCTTGTGCAGGTTGGGTCGTATGTGAACTGGTCTTTAGGGTGCATGAGCTTCGTAAAAAGCATGATCATTATAGGAATACTCATTTTCTTACAATTACTTATAAAACTAGGATGAGTTTGCATCTTCTTACCTTTAATTGAAAAACGGGACACTCTCATACTTAAACACGTAAACAATCAATGAAGTTGTAAACAAAAAACAGCACCTTGATGTATGGTCAAAAAACGGAACCGGAAATGCAGCCAAATTTGACAAATAAGGCGGTATTTTGAAATAAATAAAAATAAATTCACATTTAGAGTCTACCCACTCAGTAACTAAACTGATTTGCAGTGGGGGACTTTAATTGAAAGTGACTAAACCAACCCTGTAGGCTACGAACACCATCGACGAGTGAGCGATAACCAATCAAAGATCGATATTTCAAATACGAAACATATGAATCAGTGATTGGACAGTGCGAACACCTGCGGACAAATGCCAGAATCAACAAGGCCGATTCAGAACAACAGTGCTTCGTTGCTAGGACGGCTCCAAAGTCACCGTTTACTTATTCCTAAGCCAAGAAGTAATGGAATTGAATCCACATTAGAAGTTAAAAAACTTTTGCCTGAAGCGGGATTTGAACCCGGGACCTTCTGCATTGGAAGCAGGGATGCTAACCACTGGACCAACGAGCGTCCCGGAAGTTTATTTCAATTTGCAACCGGACCAAGATCCCACTAGTGACTTGTGCAAATAAACATATGGAAAAAGGATGAGTGAAAACCAGGGAAGAACACGTAGCCTACTCATATCATAAAGTACCGTAAATATCGGGCATAGGGTGCACGTGGTAAAAATCAGGGTATGAATAAAATTGAAGGTGTAATTCATTTTTGAAGTTATGTTGGCTTGCAAGAAGATAACATAATATGTACTTCAAAAATTAATTACACAGTCTTTAAATTATAATTATACTAGGCCCTGGGCTATAATTTTTATCCGTGGACTCCTGTGCCTGATATTTATTCAGAATTAATAGGACATGATATGTACGTTTATTTTTAATAAACAAAATCGAAAAGCGATATTCTCTTCAAGCCATGCATTAATATTTTGCAAGTACGATTTCACAACGGACAAAATTATCCTGATACTAGGGGGCGTAAATATAGCGAGCCCCCCCCCCCCCCCCCCCCTCAAAACAATCCAACCGACCCCCTTTACGCTTTATGCTACGTTTACAGCTACGCGTTGCGAGCGAAGCGAGGGCGCGAGCGCCAATCAGCGGCCGAGTTTCATGCAAAGAAGTTAATAGTTTCACGCAAACTCGGCCACTGATTGGAGCTCGCGCCTTCGCTTCGCTCGCAACGCGTAGCTGTAAATCGACTATCAGACTTAGGAGGCTACCTTTACCTTTAGTGATGGACACAAATATAGCTTGAAAGCTCTGAGAATTTATAAGGTCTTTTGTTCGTATTTTTACATCAACATTCATAATTAACATTTCGTATCATAATCAAAATTAAATTCACATTTAGAGTTCACCCACTCAGTTAACAAGACTGATTTTCAGTGGGGGGGCTTTAATTTAAAGCGACTTAACCAACCCTGTAGGCTCCGAGCACCATCGACGAGTGAGCACTCTTAACGGGAACCAGGAGCGGGAGTTAGAGTCTGGGATATATTCAATTCAATATCAGAATGAAAATGTCGTGGCCATCCCTTCTTTATAAACAAAAAAATACAATATAAAAATACAATATAAAAAATATGGGCGAGTAACGCTTACGTTCCAATATCGACGACATAACCTTTGTTGAACCTAAAATGACGCAGATAATCTGCACTAAAGTCTTAAAAAAAACAATCGTTACATATTATTACAAACAAATTGATAAGATTGTCCAAAACAGTTAAAAAGAGAAGCATGGAGTATATTGTCATATTTCACTTTGATGTGATACAAATCTGTCAGGGATTACATATTAACCGGAATGAAACTAGTCTAGTTAATATTATAATGTAACTGCTCTTTGACTACATATGAATATGATTATTGTACTAAAGAGCGAAGGGTAGTCTCTACGTCAAAAACCGCAGACAATTTTCATTATTTAATTATATCTCAAGATTGCAACAAGAAATCGAAAATCTAAATCAACAACGCACTGTGTTTTGGTAAGCCCTACAGACTGAAAAAATATTATAACCAGTAGCGTAGTTATTTTGATATTAATTCGATAATTAGTAATAAAATTAATTGTGTCACACGCAGAAACTTATTGACTCGGAATAATGTTAAAACCACACACACAATTGTAAAACGATACCAAGGTCACTTACTTTTAAAACCGGTGAATTTTCGGAGTAACCACGTTCCTACTCCTTCCTCAGATCGAGGCCAACTGCGTCGAGAAAGGCTCGAAAGGCTCGGCGCAGTTGGCCTCCGTCTCCGGAAGGAGTAGGAACGTGGTTACTCCGAAAATTCACCGGTTTTAAAAGTAAGTGACCTTGGTATCGTTTTACAATTGTGAGTGTGGTTTTAACATAAAATTAATTATATTTAAAAAACATACTGACTATAATGTGAAACACAACTTAGAGCATTCAGTATGTAGGGCTTACTAAACTACAGTGCGCTGTTGATTAAGATTTTCGATTTCGAAGTCCATTCTTGAGGTATAATTTAAAAATAAAAATTTGGTGCGGTTGTTGACGTGGAGGTATATCCTTCCCTGTTAAACTAAGTCGTTAGTCTACACGAAGACGATCTCGAATAGCGGAAGAACTGCCGCGAGTAGTATTATACACTGTACAGTGTTGCCACTATCGTGTGACGAAAGGCTCCGCGCCACGTTGCCACGCGTCGTCATCTGATTCGTAAGCGTTGCGTCGCCCAAGGACGGAATCGAAGGAAGGTATGGCCAATCACAGCTCAGCTTTGATTCGGTCACGTCCGTCAGTCGTCGGGACGGCTCGTCGAGGGGCTGTCGTGGTCGGCACGCGACCGTGGTGCAGACTTCTCAAGCAGTGGCGCCACTTGACGGGGAGACAGCTTCTCCACGACGCAAACCGGGCGTAACACCTCCAGTTGTAGACGCTGCTTCGCCTTCTGCTTCAAGGTCAAACCTGCGGAGGAACAACAAGTGGGGGATTACATATTTTGATTTACTTTTGGGACAATCTAAAAATATTTGAAAGGAATTTAACAAACCGAAATCGCAGGTAAGGTGGACCTTCCATGTAGAACATGTGTTTGTTTTTTTTCTACTTACGCGTAGAGCCAAGTAAAATTGACGTTACTAAATAAAACGAAACTGTAAAGAATTATAATTGTGGACGATATACGTCGTGTCAGCAGACTTATTATGGAAATTTTGAATCGCTACATAACGCGATTCGGAGTTGAACCATAAAATTCCACAAGATATCTGTTCATTCGCGAAAAAAAAAAACGAAAACAAAAAGTGTTACATATTGGCCAAAAATAAGTGTTAGTGCAAAAAAACGTGCAGAAGATTTAAAAAAAAAAGGAAGGCCTGCTGTTTATACACACGAATTTGAGTGTTTTTTTTTTGCTTGTTATACGCCTTATAAAAATAACACAACACCGCCAAAACGCAAAATTTACATTTAGAAAAACGAAATTTGGGAAAAAATGAAACCATTTCTGGAACGGGCTCGTCTACTCACGCGTCATCGCCTCGACGTCCCTGCTGTCCTTGGTGCCGCGCATGACGTTGCGCTTCTTCGGGGGCGACTTCGAGGTCATCCGCCACATCTCGGGCATCTCCGGCGCCGGCCCGGGCGGTCGGTTACAGCTACGCGGGCGCACCAAGCGGCGGCGCGGGCAAGCTGCGGCGCGAGCCAGGTAGGACGCGGGTACGAGGCCCAGAGCGTACATGAACTCCAGCTAGAGCAGGCATAACAAAGACATGAACTCCAGCTGCAGCAGGCATAACACAAGAGACGGGTTCACATCTTTGCTAAGGAAATATGTACAGTGTTCACACGAAATCTCAGATATACTAGTCCCGACGAAAGTATTCGCATACCAATCTCAGGTCCTTGTCTACTGCCCCTTTCAAAATTCAACCGCGCCAATGGGGAAGCTTACTGAAAGCTAGTCAGTCGCAGGACGCAGCACTAGCGCAGCTCCTAAAGAACCTCAGGTGCCACGCCCACCCGCCCGTAAAGGCGCGTACACACTGCTGCAACAAGCTGCGCAAAACGTTCGCAAACGTTTGTGAACCAATTAGTGCGCGCGCGCAACTTACGTCCAAACCGGTGCAACATTTGCGAGGTTCGTCAGTGTTTGTCGATGTTCCAGCTACAACGCGCACCATGGAGGAGACAACCGCGGTTGCGAGTGCTGCGTTCATTATACTTTGCGACGCGTTAAAAAAAGAATAAAAAGCGTCAACGTCGATTCTGGATGTCGTCTCTATTTAACAGCAGAGACATCTACAGAGGTTCTAATTTGTTAACTGACTTGAGAAGAGACGATATTGGTCGATTTACGCGCGCGCGGTAGCCTACGAACAGGGAAGTGCGCAGAAAGCGTCCACACCAAGCGCGCACGAACACGCAAACACCTTTGATGTACCGACTCGGAGTGGAAAACGTTTGCGAACGCGCAGCGCAGCGCGCGCGTGCGTGGTTTGCCGTCCACACTGACAAATTTTATGGGTTTACGAACGTTTGCAAACATTCCGCGCAGCTTGTTGCAGCAGTGTGGACGCGCCTTAATAGCCCCGCTTATACTAGTCCCAACGAAAATATTCGTAAACCGATCTCAGGACATTGTCTACTGTTCCTTTCAGCCGCGCCAATTGAAAGAAAATCAACAGATATACTAATCCCAATGAAAGTATTCGCACACCGATCTCAGATCATTGTCTACTGCTCCTTTCAACCGCGCCAATTGAAAGAAAATCATCATATACCTGGCGTTCTTTCACACATTCGTAAATGCACGGTTCGGCTTAATCGAGTGCACAGGCGGTTTGGCCACACCCACCGTTACAGGTAACCAACGGAAGGTCTTAAATTATCCCCAGTGGACCTGTTTAGATTAGATGGTAGGAAATAGCGAAGTAGAAAATTAAGTTGTCACCTTGGACTCGGCTGTGTCGTAAGCATCAGAATACTTTCGTTGGGGCAACTATAGTGACGAGGCTAACGAGTATTGTCGTGTTCACTCTCAAGGTTAATTCACTACATGGACGTCGAGGAGCGATGATACGAGCGCCCTGATTGGTCGGATCATTCACTACCGGCGCTCGTCGACGTCCATGTACTGCATCGAGCATTAGAACAAGGAACTCAAACGGTTCATTTGAAAATACCAAACACGTGGCACAAATCTGTAAAAACAAGTGCTCGAGCATGGGTGTGGACGGGTAGCAGGAGGGCGAGGTATAACCCGAGGAAACCCACCCCGAAGACCATTTTCTTACCCTCGATTCCAGATAGATTTGGAACCGAACAGCAAGTGCATGATGTTGCCAAATGTGGTGATGAGCTGTCAGTTAATCAGTAGGCCTAGTCTTTGCGGGGACAGATTGTGACAAGTGTTCTACCCGCCATACCGCAAAGCCACCTCTCTCAGTAATGGTGAATTCACGACCTTGCGTTGCGTTGCGCTGAGCGTTGGACTTTGTTGCGTTGCATTGCGTTGACTTTATCATCTGTTCACGACCTTGCTTTAAACTACAGCCTTCTCGACAGGTCAAACCGCGGATTCAAGGTCTACTTGATCTCAGATCAAGTGGACCTTGCGTGGATTGAACCCAAGATCCGTCGATCTCCTGGCGGAGGTTTGGTAAACCTCAATGTAAAAACTTGGGAGTTTGACGAGTCCCCGCCAGGAGATTTACGGACCTTGGATTGAACGGACGTTCGAGAAGGCTGTGCTTTAGACCGAGTATCCCGGATCATACATGCCGCGAGGATCAAGAAGGCTTTGCTTTGCGTTATTGCGTTGGAAAGTTGAACTAGAACAATGTTTGCAGCATCGCACAGTCGCGCACTGAGGATGCTCATGATTGGTTGCTAGGACTTCGAAGTTCAAAGTTGCGTAGCGCAACGCAAGGTCGTGAATTCACCATTAAGCTGCGATTTCAGTCGAGGATGTGCTCGGCGCGGCGGAGCGTGGCGTGGCGCGGATTCTCCTAGCCAGCCATTTCACTTGCAGATTGCACGATGCGCTATCTGTGGTCTAGGCCTAGGGCCCTAGGCCTAGCCTAGGCCTAGTCGTTTTGCTTACCTGTGTTGTTACAATCTTTCGCCACGTCCTTCCACGCTTGAACACGCAAAACATTACTTTTATAGTGTTTGTGGAATATATTATACACGATTTCTCTCTTTTCGACAGCCAACAATAATCTTTCGGCAAAGTCTTCAGTCATTTGTTTGTTGTCATAATCCCGATTTTTTATTGGTCATTCAAAGTGACGTCATGCCGAGCGTGGAGTTCGCCGGCTGATATTTCAATCCTCGGATAGAAATCCGCGGCTCTCCTCGGCTGAGAAATAGAGCACGCTGATTGGCTGCAATCTTCATCCGCGCCGCGCCACGCCGAGCACATCCTCGACTGAAATCGCAGCTTGAGTCCTGCATAAACTAGGGATAACCGACTTCAGCACATGCACATTATGTACCACAGAACAGCACTTACAACAGGGAGCACTCACGTAGATGCCCGGCACTCCAAGATATAAGAGATGCAATGCCAAAAGATATGGCGGAGGCAGAAAAAGAATCCTATAGGCCTCCGACATAGCCTATGGCAGCGCCACTGTTTTTCTCCTACCGGCAAAGTCGCGTCCTAACGAGTGTGTAATTTGAAACCGCGCGAAAACTTCGCCTATCTAAATGCATGTAATCCAGAGCTGTCAGCAGTTGTGTATTTTCGAATTTTAGCATTATCTTGTATGCGTTTAAGCCGTGGAAAGTTACTTTACGAGAGATATCATGTAGGCCTAATAGATTTTGCAGACTA
Source organism: Isoperla grammatica (assembly GCA_945910005.1). Taxonomy (NCBI): domain Eukaryota; kingdom Metazoa; phylum Arthropoda; class Insecta; order Plecoptera; family Perlodidae; genus Isoperla; species Isoperla grammatica. The sequence continues at coordinate 43,958,153 of OX246744.1, forward strand.
TTGATTTAAAGACGGACAATGCGAGGTAAGAGGGCGATTTTTGTCTGGCAGTAAAAAGTGTTCAAAACTCGCACCATTCATTTACAAAACTACGCGGGTAATAGTCACTGTAGGGTTTAGACTTATATTTCCGTGTATCAAATGTAATATAGCTCCTAGCCTAGGCCTACTTCAAATCCAAAGACATAGTCACAAAGTCACCTGTCAGATCAATGTAGAATGTACCCATTATGAGTTCATAATGCATGACGGGTAGGCCTAGACCTTTGATGTGTAGGCCTACACTTTGTTTAGTAAAATTAGGACACTTGAACACCAAAAGTAACCAAACCTGTAATTCTTAATACAAAATACAGGATAGGCCCTAGTAGGCCAAACGAAAAACTTCTCCATCTTTCTAAGAACATTTTTCTATTGGGTGACGACCCAGGCATTCTCAACCAAATCTTGACTCACTGTACCCTACACTAGGTCCATGCTTCATGGCAGTACATACATGTTACACGAGCCTATGAGAGAACAACAACACCTTGGCAATATTGATAGTGTGGTAACTGGAAGGTATGATGGACTATCATGTAGGACTATCATGTAGGCCTGCGTAAATCTTCTTCCCGCCAACAAACTGTTTGCTAGCCTAGGCCTACGCCTAGATTTGGCATAGATGAAGTAGGAATTCTGACAGCTGGTATTAATGTTCATTGCGTAATGCGTAGGCCTAAAAAAAGTTAACCAAGATCGGGAATGGGGCTTAATTCTTTAGCAATATGTAATTTTGTATTTTTACAATGTTTACTTCAAAGTACATTTGTCTACTAATTATTTACAAAAGGTTTATTGGTTAGGACTAGGCTCCAGCCACTGCAATGACGTGACCAGAAAATGTAAACAAAGTGTTGATGCAATGAGTCAAGTATGATTCTTTTAACAGCTTAAATCCACTGTTGTCTAATGTTCTTTTGCTGTTTTTCATTTGGAAATGCATACATGGATATTGTTTCATTTCTTGCTGGCGAACACGAGCATCTTACGACCCAACACATAGTTTAATTTATCTGTAAAGTAGCCATCTTGATGCGCGGGAGCCTCGGAGTTACACAAGGTCCACTAGATCGTTTGTAGCGTGCGCGCAGCGCGCGCGAGAGTGAATCCAGTAGACCTTGGGAGTTACACGCTCAAAAGGGCACTTTTTCACCGCTAGAGCGTACCACAGTCTACGTCGGAGGCCTATCTCTACTGGGAAACGCGAAAACGCATGATGACCAAATAGGTCAATTGTTGGCATAAGCAGAAGAAGAAGAAGAAGAAGAAGAAGAAGAGTAAGTCTCTGTGATGAAGATTTCTCAAGTCAGCGCCAAGAGTGGGCGGAGGAACACTAGAGGAGAACTCTTTGGAGAAAGGGTGCAGTAAAGGAGTGTGACGTGAATGGGCGTAGACTTGAGTGAATGCAGATGTATGATGCCACAGTTGTTCAACTCACCTTTTCCCTGGTGAGATTTGGCACTTCGGGCACTGTGGTAGAATCATCATTGGACGTGCTTGACTTCCGGGACCGTCGAGTCAAGTGCTTGGACGAATCCTTGGACGTACTATCGTTTCGGTACAACGGAGATGAATCCTTGGACGTACCAGCCTTCTGGTACAGTGGAGACGATTCCTTTGACGTACTAGCCTTCTGGTACAGTGGAGTCAAATCCTTGGAGGTACTAGCTCGCTGGTACAGTGGAGTCAAATCCTTGGACGTACTAGCTTTCTGGTACAGTGGAGTCAAATCCTTGGACGTACTAGCTTTCTGGTACAGTGGAGTCAAATCCTTGGACGTACTAGCTTTCTGGTACAGTGGAGTCGAATCCTTGGACGTACCAGCCTTCTGGTACAGTGGAGACGAATTCTTGGACGTACCAGACTTCTGGGATACTTTGTGAGACACTGTAGCTGTGTTCTGAGACACATTTGAGTGCTGGGACACAGTAGCTGTGTCCTGGGACACACTTGAGGCCTGGGAAAGTGGGCAGGACACGGAAGAAGTCGAGGTTTGGGACGACGACGCAGCTGACTGAAAGTCCAGAGACTTAGTCGAGTCCTGGGACACAGTCGATTCCTGAGACAGTGTGGTGATGTCGGAAGTAGTATCCTTGGGGTTCGGTCCATGCTGGATCTCGTGCTCCTGAAAGAGAGGTCAAAACTTAACTAAAATCGTAGACTTCAATTTTGGTGTTAGATCTAATCTTCAAAGGATACTAATTTTACCAAAGAGCAGCACTTACACGCGCGTTAGCTCCTCAGAAAATTAATCAACAATACATTTCAATTGAGATCAACATGCCTGTCCTGCATTGCAAGATCTATACAACGATGACTGACCATACGCCGGGAGCCTATCGAGAATGTACGAATGACCGCTACTGCACTGAATGTATAGAAACGTGGCAAACCTGTAGTGCGCAGGTGGATAATATGAGGGGTGTCTACCCGCCGGATCCCACTTATTCTGCCTCAGTGGGAGCGGCATATCCCGCCTTGCACCTAAATTGAAGTCTCCGATTTTAACCACGAAGCGGGTAGGCTACGCAAGAGACTTGAGCAAATCGCCACTGGTCTCAAAGACAAGTGATCGCCATTCAAAGTGTTTGTTACTTTACAGAAATATTTACAAGCTATTTACCGGTCAACCAGGCACGAAAAATGACAATGGATGACAATGAAATTTTACACGTAACATCGTTAGATATGCGATAAAATCCTGACGACTAAAGAGTGATGGGCCTAATGCTGAACCCTGAGAAACAACACAAGTTGGCACAATGTTTACCATTCTCTCAATCGAGCTTTATTTGTCTTTGTGTATTTTTCTACACTCTGTACCATATCAAGTTTCAACCTCGTTCATTGGCTAGACCCTCTGAGTACGAGGCATTGTCTTTTGACGGATCAGGGTTGCAGAAAGTTGATGTGGTACGATCTTGAGCCCCGGAGCGACTAACACCATTCTGATTGGTTCGTTAGTGTTAAGCTCGACGCTTCTTACTTATACTTTCACTAGATAACAATAGTTCAGCTTCATGAACTTTGCTAGAACACTCTTCCAGGGCTGGGCTCTTTAAAGCAGATGAAGGAATACAGATTTAAAAAACGCGAATTGTAGAAGGATTTACGGTCAAACGCAAAGTCGTGCCTCACGTGCTCCTCAACTCAGTCTTTCCTCAGACTCGCCCAACCACCAATCACAGAGCAGTCCACAATGGCAATGCTTCTCTGTGATTGGTGGTTGGGCGAGTCTCAGAAAAGGCTGAGTTGAGGAGTGATTTTGCATTTGACCCTTAAATTAGAAAAGGAAACAGAAAAGAGGGACACCATTTCGTCACCTCATACGACTTACAGACGTTGCGACAAATTGTGCCCTGGGCCCAAAACGGAGTAGGCCTAACACAAATATGATAACATATTTGCAGCTTTACTAAATCAATCTTAGTGGAAGCTACACGCTAATAATAATAATAATAATAAACCAAGAAATTTCTGCGTGAGAATTTAAGCTTTTCTGTTCATATCTTTAAAACAACTTGTATATGGAATTTGTAAGAAGAGAAGATGGGCCTATATCAGCCAGATATTATCAGGATCTGGAAAAACAATACACAAAAATTGTACTAGCGTATTTCAATCTAAACGTAATGAATTTTATTTTTGAATGTATTGTTTTTCGTTTTCTGTAGACCCTATAATAATATCTAGCTGATGTATCTTCCTTCAATTTCAATTTTAATAGTTTACGAACTGCAAATCTTAAATCATCTGCTGCCGCAGACATACCTACACTGTCCCGCGGAATACATCCACAATACAATACAATACACAACAATAGAATACAATAACACACCTCTATTAATTGCCAGATGCACACCATGGTTCCTACTCCTTCGAGGCGCTATGCTTACCAAAGGAAAGCGTACTGGAATGGTGCTATTTCAACGAATCACCACAGACATTAGAAATACTTCAAATGGCGATTATCTCAAAGCCTCACCCTAGCAAATACCTTACAAATACACTTCTAGGAAGATGTTTCAGTAGTTCAAGGATAAAAGAAGTTTTTGTGTAGCATTGTTGACAGACAAATCCAAAACAAACATTGAATATTCACCAATCAGAAAAAGTTACAACAAACGATGTTACTTAGCAACCTATTGATAGAGTGAAGTCACAGCCACCTTAAACAGTAATCAATGATATAGGGAGGCGTAGTCAGGACAGAGAGCGTTGCGAGCGGTCCGGCCAACTGCCATTTTACGCACACCAAAAGACAACAATGAAACAAATGAATGGGCGTCTCAGGTCAAAGCTGAAGTAGATTGCAGCACCTGTCCTGAAAGGTCCAACTTTGTAATTAATTCCGTGTTAAATATTGTCGTTAGTCAACTGTCTAACTGTCAAACGACAATATGTTTGTTTTGTATCTATAACAAAGGTATTCTCTGTCAAAAACCTTGTAAAACATTACTACAATGGATGATTTATATTTAAAAGTATTAAATATAAACGACTTGAATGTTTGAATTGAGAAAACGAGGTGCAAAGATCGAGTTGGACCTTTCAGTACTGCTAGCGCTGCGAGCGGCAGAAAGTCGCGCCTGAGACGCCCATTGAATCGATGGGCAAACAACAAACTGTCAAAAATAAATTTCTTCTGATTTTGGAAAACAAAACAAAAAACAAACAAATACACATACAAAACTTTCACCTGGTCGTTGTCCATCATTAAAAGTTTTAAATGGCGAGCAGTTACTATTGCTACACTTGTTTTTATTTCTATGGTTGCAATTTTGGCCACCTTTTAAGTGCTGCTTTAGGAGATCAAGAAGACCTTGGTAAGGTTTTTCGTGGCTTATAGTTGGCAGTGTTATTTTTACAAAAATAGTAGAAGCCTTCTATGTAGGTTATTATATTTTCGCCATCTTTGAACTTCGGCCGCCATTGCAACCATACTTGAATACACAGCCTTCTCGAATATATTTGTAGTTTCAATAATTTTCAAGGATTACATTGAGGCACAGCTTTCTTGGACGTCGGTTCTATCGCGGATTGACCCGTCGAGAAGGCTGTGCATTGAGGAAGTTGTACGGTCGTAATGGCGGACGCCCAAGATGTCAGCGCCCACTAAACGGCGCGTGAAATTGCTGCTCCAACGAAAGTATTCTGTTGCTTACGACACAGCCGAGTCCAAGGTGACAACTCACTTTTCTACTTTGCTAATTCCTACCATCTAATCTAAACAGGTCCGTTGGAGATAATTTAAGACCTTCAGTTGGTTACCTGTAACGGCGGGTGTGGCCAAACCGCCTGTGCACTCGACTAAGCTGAATCATACATTTACGAATGTGTGAAAGAACGCCAGGTATCTGTTGATTTTCTTTCAATTGGCGCGGTTGAAAGGGACAGTAGACAATGACCTGAGATCGGTATGCGAATACTTTCGTTGGGACTAGTATATCTGTTGATTTTCTTTCAATTGGCGCGGTTGAAAGAGGCAGTAGACAATGACCTGAGATCGGTATGCGAATACTTTCATTGGGGCTAGTGTAGTATTGTCATTGTGACCTACCTGGCTGAGCCGGGAGACAGATGTGGAACTCTGGGAAGCTGCGCCGCCATTGTTTTGGTAGGTACAGATGCAAGTATGATCCTGAAAAACAAAGGACACGCTAGACGCTTCCGTGCACCGTACTGAAACCTTCTTTATCATCGACACTACTTCGGGTTATTTCGTGAGTTGTCGGGAATTGTCGTTGTGTGAATCTAGCTATGACGAGTTCAATATGTCTGTTGTTGGGTTTTTTCCTCTTGCTGCAACACATCCGCCCGCAGGTCCTATGCCTTGGGCTGTGAGTGTAGTCGAAGAGCCGATCAAGTAGTATTACTACAGATTGAGGTAGTTCTTGTAATAATAAACAATGTACGTCAACCCAATAAATCAAATAAACTCACATTTAGAGTCTACCTACTCAGTAACAAGACTGATTTTCAGTGGGGGACTTTAATCTAAAGCGACTAAACCAACCCTGTAGGCTCCGAACACCATCGACGAGTGAGCGATAACCAATTAAAGATCGATAATTCAAAAACGAAACATATGAATCAGTGATTGGACAGTGCGAACACCTGCGGACAAATGTCAGAATCAACAAGGCCGATTCGGAACAACTTTGAATTTATTGAGTGCTTTGTTGCTAGGACGGCTCCAAAGTCACCGTTTACGTATTCCTAAAACAAGAAGTAATGGAAAAAACTTCTGCCTGAACCGGGATTTAAATCTGGGACCTTCTGCATCGGAAGCAGGGATGCTAACCACTGGACCAACGAGCCACCTAAATCACCGCTACGCCGCGCTAGTGTACCAGTGAACAAGTTGTTCAATGGAGCTACTATTGGATTGGTATACTGGCCACTGTGCTTATACTAAAGTCACTTCACAGCCACCTTGAGCCTGGGGACGTCACAGATGGGCGTGTCGGTCGGAGCCAATCAGCGGGCGGCTTTCACCAATACTCACATTTGGTAGGCCAAGCCTCACTCATCTGTGACGTCACCAGCCTCAAGGACAGATGAGCGTGTCGGAGCCAATCAGCGGGCGGCTTTCAACAATACTCACATTTGGTTGGCCAAGCCTCACTCATCTGTGACGTCACCAGCCTCAAGGACAGATGGGCGTGTCGGTCTGAGCCAATCAGTGGGCGGCTTTCACCAATACTCACATTTGGTTGGCCCAGCCTCACTCATCTGTGACGTCACCAGCCACAAAGTGGCCGTGGTTTCCCTTGATTAGACATGCGATGGAATAAGTAGGTGATTAATTTACCTGCAACTCTTTTAATGTGGAGAATGTTTGACCGCAATCACAGAGAAAGACTTCACGAGGATCACGAGGAACGATGAGGGATATTTCAACTTGGCCCAACCTCAGCTGAAGAAAAAGAAATAAAAGTATGACACTCTTAAAGCACTGGTACTGTCCAATTGTGTGACATTCTCCAAGCACTGGTACTGACCAATTGTGTGACATTCTCCACGCACTGGTACTGTCCAACAGTGTGACAATCTGCAAGCACTGGTACTGTCCAATTGTGTGACATTCTCCAAGCACTGGTACTGTCCAATGGTGTGACATTCTGCAAACACTAGTACTGTCCCCTCAAGTTCCAACCCAGATGCACCACAAGGACAAACGCTGGGCGGTCTAGCCCGTGAACGAAATTGGAACTTGGTTAGGGAGTGAGTGTAGGAAAGGGACAAGTAAGAGGACAAGAGAAAGAACTAGGCAGTGGAACTAGGGAGGACCTCATTTTGTAACCTCTTACGACTGGCAGAGTCACCCTGGGCCAAATTCCCCCGGTTCAGAGTGATCTAGGTAGGAACTTGTGTTGGAACAGTCTTGTTTAATAGGCTCGTGTATACATGGACTCATTAGACCAGAGATGGCGAACCAATGGCACGCGTGCCTAAAGTGGCACGCGAAGACTTTCTGGCGGCACGCAGAAATGTGTCAAAGATGTTGCATCGGGATGACATTGACCACACTTCACAGCCGTTTTCAATGAATTTATAGAAATTTGGGTACAAAAATTTCGCCTCCAGCGGGATTTCGCCTAAATGCTGCATTACGTGGAACAATTACAACAATACAAACTGATAAAGTGGCTATTTGTTCCCTGCAAAGCACATTAATTATTCAAAAAGCTATAATACAAATGTCATTAAAATTTGACTGTGCCTTTTTGGAGAAATTGGCACGCCTGGATAGTTTGTAGGCTTAAATAATGGCACTCAAGCTCAAAAAGGTTCGCCATTCCTGCCTTGATGGACCCCAGTCTCTTGTTAAAGCAACTTACCAAGAGATCCTGTGGAAAAGGCACATTCGGAGCAGAGGGCATCTCCTCATCTACCTAAAACAAGAGTTAGCACTTAGATTGCACATTTAGTGAACGAGTTGGTATAAAGTTGTCCCAACATAACACAGCCCAGTCCAGTAGTACCAACTAATTGTCTACTTCTCTAGTTCCTACGATTTACTACATCTAACAGGTCCATATGGGACCTTGGGTTGGATCAGATTGTATGTGATTGTCTTAGGGCATGGAAATAAACGTGTCAGCAAATAATTATTTTGTAATGGCTGCCGAATTTCAATTTATATAAAATATGATTTCAGGTTTGACTATCTATGGTTCGTTTATATAATAGGTCGTTGGTAGTGATTGGTACGTTGCCCTGATCTCCGCCCAAGGTCCGTAAATCCCCTGGCCCGGGGGCTCGTCGAACTCCCACCGAGCCTCCGCCAGGAGATCTCCGTCTAGCAGAGTTCGACGAGCCTTCGCTAGGCGGAGATCAAGTAGACCAAGATCTAGAGATCCTATATTAAACCTTTTAGCAAGAAATTGGCCAATGGATCAGGCGACGCCATGTTTCATGCCAGGCTTCGAGCTTCGTCCGCCAGGCGGAGCTGATCAAGTAGACCTTGGCTCGTAGTTGTTGAGAAGCAAGGTCCGCTGGATCACCGTAACCGCGCGGCGATCCAGCGGACCTTGGTTGGACGAATATCAATCTGCACGAGTCATGGCGGCCAACAACAATGCTCAACAATGTTTCAACCACCGACCGATAGAAAAGGATCACTTCTTTGGCCACTCCCTCTGGTACTTTCTGTTGCGCTGACTTACCTGGGTGACCTTGTCCTCAGGTGCCAAGGTCGCCGGACGGGGTTGTAGATCGCAGCTGGGCTCGTGATCCTGAAAACAAGCAGCAATACACTACCCTTTACATGTCTGACACACCTACAAGTTGGTATAGTTGTCCCAACGAAAGTATTCTGATGCTTATACGACACAGCCGAGTCCAAGGTGGCAACTTAATATTCTACTTCGCTAATTCCTACCATGGCCATTGCGTCCGGCGTGCAATACTTTCGTACTACTCAAACTACATGCACGAAAATCCACATATTTCGGTTCTGTTTGGACCAGAACATAGAGAATTAAACTGTTGTTTCACATACGTTGAGTTATTTTTAGATTAATGCATAGATTATTTTGTTTTTGGTTCAAACTTCCCTACAATGTTTAACTTTAGTAATTTTTAGTCCGTCCCTGTTTAAAAATTGTTTGGGTCCGACCTATACTGAGTTTGAATTTTGAACACAAACGCAACGTACATTTAAGCAGACTATTATTTTGAATGTGGACACAAAATATGAGCGTGATCAAAGTTATAATGTAGAAATAAGACGAGTAGTACGAATGCTCTGCAAATCACACATTTGGCTCTGGTTGCTATGGTACTGGTTGCTCAGCTCCGAGTTGCTCGTTAGGGTAACCATTGTCACTTAGGCCTTATTAAAAAGTAGGATTTATCCCAAATAAATCTCATGATATAAACAGAACCAAACAAACATGGCCGAGATTTCAATTCCGAAAAGGTCTTGTAACTAGTAGGTTCCCAACATTAATACAAAGGGCTGGTGTATTGTACAAGGATCCGACGACATGGAAAAGTAAGTTGAATTCAATTTCAATTGATCAATTGAAAATAAAAATTAGGTAATGAAATTCAATGAAAATGATGTATATTTGAGATTTATTATCAAATAAAGTAGAGTTGATTAACTTACCCTGATGGACTCGTATCCACCGAAGGTCATGCCACAATCACAAAGGAACCATTCTTGCGGCAGTGCAGGCATCGCAACTTGTATATTTTATTCTGGAAATAAATAAAACACAATGGAAGAGAGTAATAACGAAATGAGTAATGAACAATAAAGCTGCTGTTACAGTAGAGCGTTGGGGAAGACAGGTGTTAGCTGCGTTTTACGTGCGTTGCTCGCGGCGAAGTATGTACAGTGGCAACATCTTTGGCGGACTTTAAAAATGTTGGGCGGATTATGAAAATCATCAGTCCATTTTAAAAGGCAAGGCGCTATTTAAATCAGGACACGAAAAACAAAGTCCATAGCAACCATAAACAAATCACATACTCCACTCGACTCTGTATTTCGCTCATACAAACAACAAAACACACACAACTAACACAAACAAAACAAGACAATAACAAACAGAAACAAACACAAAAGAAAAACACAAAAGATAACAAAAACGCAACAGCAAGAAAAAAGCAAACAAACAATAAACAAGATATTTCACAATAATATCCGGCACTTTTTTCAACTACAATAATTTTCTACCACAACATGCTTCAATTATTTCTCCATGGCAACGCCAAAATTTGGTCACAAATGTGACGTACGTGAAACTGATGAAATGCTCGAGCAGCGAGTGTGGGGGAACATTCCTCGAAAGTCGATCATATCATGGCATCAGCATACAAGCAGGCCAAACTCCCATAAGTACGTGTAGAAAAAAACATCACCGTTATTCATTGATTTAAGCTCACAATGACAATTAATTTAACTAAACATTACAATGGTATTGAGAGATCAGTGATTCTTAGTAAGTATAAGATAAACAAATAATTGCGATGTATTAAAATATCAACTGTGCTAAATAAATAAATAAATAATTCTACTGTTGCACTTGCTTTTGGTAGTCCAGAACCAAGCCTAGGCCTAGCAGTTAAAACTTCTGCAGTAGCAGTTCCTATTGTAGTTCTAGGTGCAAGCCTAAGCCTAGCAGTTAAAACCTCCGCTGTAACAGTTCCTATTGCAAGTCTTGGTCTAAGCCTAGGCCTAGCAGTTAAAACCTCCGCTGTAGCAGTTCCTATTGCAAGTCTTGGTCTAAGCCTAGGCCTAGCAGTTAAAACCTCCGCTGTAGAAGTTCCTATTGCAAGTCTAGGTCCAAGCCTAGACCAAGCAGTTAAAACCTCCACTATAGCAGTTCCTATTGCAAGTCTCGGTCCAAGCCTAGGCCTAGCAGTTAAAACCTCCGCTGCAGCAGTTCCTATTGCAAGTCTTGGTCTAAGCCTAGGCCTAGCAGTTAAAACCTCCGCTGTAGAAGTTCCTATTGCAAGTCTAGGTCCAAGCCTAGACCAAGCAGTTAAAACCTCCACTATAGCAGTTCCTATTGCAAGTCTAGGTCCAAGCCTAGGCCTAGCAGTTAAAACCTCCGCTGCAGCAGCTCCTATTGCAAGTCTTGGTCTAAGCCTAGGCCTAGCAGTTGAAACCTCTACTGTAGCAGTTCCTATTGCAAGTCTAGGTCTAAGCCAAGGCCTAGCAGTTAAAACCTCCGCTATAGCAGTTCCTATTGCAAGTCTAGGTCCAAGCCTAGACCTAGCAGTTAAAACCTCCGTTATAGCAGTTCCTATTGCAAGTCTAGGTCTAAGCCTAGACCTAGCAGTTAAAACCTCTACTGTAGCAGTTCCTATTGCAAGTCTAGGTCCAAGCCTAGACCTAACAGTTTAAACCTCCGCTGTAGCAGTTCCTATTGCAAGTCTAGGTCTCAGCCTAGACCTAGCAGTTAAAACCTCTACTGTAGCAGTTCCTATTGCAAGTCTAGGTCAAAGCCTAGGCCTAGCAGTTAAAGCCTCCGCTGTAGCAGTTCCTATTGCAAGTCTAGGTCTAAGCCTAGGCCTAGCAGTTAAAGCCTCCACTAAAGGAGTTCCTATTGCAAGTCTAGGTCCAAGCCTAGGCCTAGCAGATAAAACCTCCGCTAAAGCAGTTCCTATTGCAAGTCTAGGTCTAAGCCCAGACCTAGCAGTTAAAACCTCCGCTATAGCAGTTCCTATTGCAAGTCTAGGTCTAAACCTAGGCCTAGCAGTTAAAACCTCCGCTGTAGCAGTTCCTATTGCAAGTCTAGGTCCAAGTCTAGGCCTAGCAGTTAAAACCTCCGCTGTAGCAGTTCCTATTGCAAGTCTAGGTCCAAGTCTAGGCCTAGCAGTTAAAACCTCCACTGTAGCAGTTCCTATTGCAAGTCTAGGTCCAAGCCTAGGCCTAGCAGTTAAAACCTCCGCTGCAGCAGCTCCTATTGCAAGTCTTGATCTAAGCCTAGACCTAGCAGTTAAAACCTCCGCTGTCACAGTTCCTTTTGCAAGTCAAGGTCTAAGTCTAGACCTAGCAGTTAAAACCTTTACTGTAGCAGTTACTATTGGAATTCTAGGTCCAAGTCTAGGCCTAGCAGTTAAAACCTCCGCTGTAGCAGTTCCTATTGCAAGTCTAGGTCCAAGCCTAGGCCTAGCAGTTAAAACCTCCGCTGTAGCAGTTCCTATTGCAAGTCTAGGTCTAAGCCTAGGCCTAGCAGTTAAAACCTCCGCTGTAGCAGTTCCTATTGCAAGTCTAGGTCTAAGCCTAGACCTAGCAGTTAAAACCTCCGCTGTAGCAGTTCCTATTGCAAGTCTAGGTCTAAGCCTCTGCCTAGCAGTTAAAACCTCCGTTGTAGCAGTTCCTATTGCAAGTCTAGGTCTAAGCCTAGGCCTAGCAGTTAAAACCTCCGCTGAAGCAGTTCCTATTGCAAGTCTAGGTCTAAGCCTAGACCTAGCAGTTAAAACCTCCGCTGTAGCAGTTCCTATTGCAAGTCTTGGTCTAAGCCTAGGCCTAGCAGTTAAAACCTCCGCTGTAGCAGTTCCTATTGCAAGTCTTGGTCTAAGCCTGGCCTAGCAGTTAAAACCTTTGCTGTAGCAGTTCCTATTGCTCTCTTGATCTAAGCTTAGGTCTAGCAGTTAAAACCTCCGCTGCAGCAGTTTCTATTGCAAGTCTAGGTCTAAGCCTAGGCCTAGCAGTTAAAACCTCCACTATAGCAGTTCCTATTGCAAGTCTCGGTCCAAGTCTAGGCCTAGCAGTTAAAACCTCCGCTGCAGCAGTTCCTATTGCAAGTCTAGGTCTAAGTTTAGGCCTAGCAGTTAAAACCTCCGCTGTAGCAGTTCCTATTGCAAGTCTAGGTCTAAGCCTAGGCTTAGCAGTTAAAACCTCCACTGTAGCAGTTTCTATTGCAAGTCTAGGTCCAAGCCTAGGCCAAGCAGTTAAAACCTCCGCTGCAGCAGCTCCTATTGCAAGTCTTGGTCTAAGCCTAGGCCTAGCAGTTAAAACCTCTACTATAGCAGTTCCTATTGCAAGTCTAGGTCTAAGCCTAGGCCTAGCAGTTAAAAGCTCCGCTGTAGCAGTTCCTATTGCAAGTCTAGGTCCAAGCCTTGACCTAGTAGTTCAAACCTCCGTTATAGCAGTTCCTATTGCAAGTCTAGATCTAAGCCTGGCCTAGCAGTTGAAACCTCCGCTGTAGTAGTTCCTATTGCAAGTCTTGATCTGCCTAGGCCTAGCAGTTAAAACCTCCGCTGCAGCAGTTCCTATTGCAAGTCTAGGTCCAAGCCTAGGCCTAGCAGTTTAAACCTCCACTATAGCAGTTCCTATTGCAAGTCTCGGTCCAAGCCTAGGCCTAGCAGTTAAAACCTCCGCTGCAGCAGTTTCTATTGCAAGTCTAGGTCTAAGTCTAGACCTAGCAGTTAAAACCTCCGCTGAAGCAGTTCCTATTGCAAGTCTAGGTCTAAGCCTTGGCCTAGCATTTAAAACCTCTACTGTAGCAGTTCCTATTGAAAGTCTAGATCCAAGCCTAGGCCTAGCTTTAAAAATTAGACTGCAGCAGTTTCCATTGCAAGTGTAGACATAAATCAGTTTAAACCTCAAGTGTAGCTTTTGCTTAGGCCTATTGCAAGAATTGGTAAAATAAAAGCCAGGCCAATTAGCAGTTAAAACCACCCCTATAGCAGTTCCTATTGCAAGTCTAGGTCCAAGCCTACACCTAGCAGTTAAAATCTTTACTAAAGCAGTTGCTATTGCCAATCTAGGTCTAAGCCCATCTCTAGGCGCTTAAACTTTAACTGTAGCAGTTTCTATTGCATGTCTAGGTTGAAGCCCATGGTTAGCAGTTAAAAGCTCAGTCGTCGTCTCGTCCAGCTAGCATGGATTTCTGAAGGACAGGTCTTCTTCAAAAGCTATTGACCATTTCCTATCTCGCCTTCACACTTCAGACGACAAAGAAGACGACTCAGTACGAACCGTCTATGACCTCAGCAATGCTTTCGACTGTTGACCATCATTATGAACTTCGCATGAATATTTAAGTAGTAAGTTACTACTTGGTTTAACCATGGCAAACAGACTTCCAATTGGTTGTAGCCATGGTGAAAAAAAGCTAGTAGCCTTCTCAATATTTATCCAAAGTCTAAATACCGGGCCCCAATGGATCATGAAGTTCTTTAAAAATTATTAATTGTGAGACTTTTGGCTCAAATGGATAGATGGATAAGATAGCTAGATTTTTTTCTTCTATAGACATGACACAATACATTGCATGGTCTAAATCTCTCGTCCTACTTATCAAACAGATTCTAAATGTGATAGTAAAAAACTTCTAGAAACCTTAAAAAAATCTGAGGGGTGTCCCACAAGGATCAACATTAGGCCCCTTGTTATTCAGCTGCGCCATGTAATTGAGCTACCCGGCTACCTTTTAGAAATACCTATTTTTAGAACACAATACAATGGATGAGTAGTCTAACTCCTCCCCCTTGACGTCATCACTTCCAAGATGGCTGAACTGTGGGACTATTGTTTGTAACAGTGCACTATTCCACACTACGTTTCGGTCAAAACTTTGGTAAAAATAATAATACAACAATATTGTGTTGTACCGCATTGTGATTCAAGAGCTAAATAAGGAAGTGTTTCTTTCCACTCATTTCCAAAAGATACTAAGTTAAGAAAGGCGTGGGCGATTAAAATAAGGAGAGGCAAACAACGCGTCACGAAAATATTTGATACCATGCGAGTGTGTTCTCGTCATTTTTTGGATTCAGATTACAGGGAAATTCCACACGGAAAAACTAAATGTTTACTTCACGGAACTGTGCCTAGTGTTTTCCCGTTTACATCTCCACGAAAACTTCCAATTTACATAGTTTACAGGAGGCCGGTTCTGATCTCAGTCTAAATAAAAGCCTGACATAGTCATAAATAAACATGAAAAATAATGGTAAAGGTAGCCGATAGGCCTAGGCCAAGCCTAAAAATAAAAATAAGTAGGCCTAGGCCTAGACGTACATCCTAAATATTACAGATTGGCCTAGACCTAGGCCTAGTGCCTTGGGCCTAGGACAAGCCTAAGACTAGGCCTACACTGGACAAGGTTTACTTATTTTAAGTCTGATCTTAAATGCTAGGCCTAGCGTATAATACAAGGAAATACACATCTGGCCTAGGCCTACATAGACTTGTTGGCGGTGTTACCTAGGCCTAGCTTTTACCATCGAGACATCTCCGTTTTCCGATCCACACATCTTTATTGTAGGAAGATACAAATAAACTGTAGCCTTCCCTCTTGTCCTACATATGCTTTACCTACGTCCGTGCTCCAAAATGCTAACATTTTTAATGATCTCTTCCACTCGTACTGCCGTAAAAACTGCTTGAAATCCATTGTGACAAACACAGTAGATCGCGGCGAGTCCCACAGTTCGCATCGCCATCTATGGACGTTTTCAACAACTAGCGTGGCCCCGCCCAAGACTACTCGTCCAAGGCTAAGGTGATCGCATGTAAGCCTAGGCTTCAAAAAGTGTTAATAAACATTAGATCATTTCCATGAAAGGCTGGGTTTGACTGGGTCAGTTATAGATGTAGACCTAGGCCTAGGCTGAAAATGGTGTTGGCCAAACATTGGGCCATTTCCAAGAAAGGCTGGGTTTGACTGGGTCAGTTATAGATGTAGGCCTAGGCCTAGGCTTAAAATGGTGTTGGCCAAACATTGGGCCATTTCCATGAAAGGCTGGGTTTGACAGGGTCAGTTATAGATGTAGACCTAGGCCTAGGCTTAAAATGGTGTTGGCCAAACATTGGGCCATTTCCATGAAAGGCTGGGTTTGACTGGGTCAGTTATAGATGTAAGCCTAGGCCTAGGCTTAAAATGGTGTTGGCCAAACTTTGGGCCATTTACATGAAAAGCTGGGTGTGACTGGGTCAGTTATAGATGTAGACCTAGGCTGAAAATGGTGTTGGCCAAACATTGGGCCATTTCCGTGAAAGGCTGAATTGACCTTGACTGGGCCCGTCATCACATGTAGGCCTAGGCCTAGGCTGAAATGGTGTAAACCAAACATTGGGCCATTTCCATGAAAGACTGGGTTTGACTGGGTCAGTTATAGATGTAGGCCTAGACCTAGGCTTAAATGGTATGAACCAAACATTGGGCCATTTCCATGAAAGGCTGGGTTGACTGGGCCAGTCATCACATGTAAGCCTAGGCCTAGGCTGAAATTGTGTAAACCAAACATTGGGCCGTTTCCATGAAAGGCTGGGTTGACTGGGCCAGTCATAACATATGTAGTCCTAGGCCTAGGCTGAAATGGTGTAATTAAACATTGGGCCATTTCCATGAAAGGCTGGGTTGACTGGGATAGTCATCACATGTTGGCGTAGGCCTAGGCTTACATGGTGTAAACCAAACATTGGGCCATTTCCATGAAAGGCTGGGTTGACTGGGCCAGTCGTCACATGTAGGCCTAGGCCTAGGCTGAAAATGGTGTTGGCCAAACATTGGGCCATTTCCATGAAAGACTGGGTTTGACTGGGTCAGTTATAGATGTAGGCCTAGGCTTAGGCTGAAAATGGTGTTGGCCAAACATTGGGCCATTTCCATGAAAGGCTGGGTTTGACTGGGTCAGTTATAGATGTAGGCCTAGGCCTAGGCTTAAAATGGTGTTGGCCAAACATTGGGCCATTTCCATGAAAGGCTGGGTTTGACTGGGTCAGTTATAGATGTAGGCCAAACTTTGGGCCATTTCCATGAAAGACTGGGTTTGACTGGGCCAGTTATAGATGTAGGCCTAGGCTGAAAATGGTGTTGGCCAAACATTTGGCAATTTCCATGAAAGGCTGGGTTGACCTTGACTGGGCCCGTCATCACATGTAGGCCTAGGCCTAGGCTGAAATGGTGTAAACCAAACATTGGGCCATTTCCATGAAAGGCTGGGTTTGACTGGGTCAGTTATAGATGTAGGCCTAGGCCTAGGCTAAAATGGTGTAAACCAAACATTGGGCTATTCCCATGAAAGGCTGGGTTGACTAAGCCAGTTATCACATGTAGGCCTAGGCCTAGGCTGAAGTGGTGTTAGACAAACATTGGGCCATTTCCATGAAAGGCTGGGTTGTCTAGGCTAGTCATTACATGAAGGGCCTAGGCCTAGGCTGAAATGGCGTTAGATAAGCATTGGGCCACTTCCATGAAAGGCTGGGTTGACTGGGCCAGTCATCCCATCTAGGCTTAGGCTGAAAATGGTGTTAGCCAAACATTGGACCATTTCCACGAAAGACTGGTTTGACTGGGTCAGTTATAGATGTAGGCCTAGGCCTAGGCTGAAAATAGTGTTAGCCAAACATTGGGCCATTTTCATGAAAGGCTGGTTTGACTGGGTCAGTTATAGATGTAGGCCTAGGCCTAGGCTGGAATGGTGCTTACCAAACATTGGGCCAGACAGATTTCACTTAACCAGTCATCGCATTCGCATGTAGGCCTAGGCCTAGGCTGAAAGTGTTAACGAAACTTTGCATTATTCCCATGAAAGGCTGGTTTGTCTGTGTCAGTTATAGCATGTAGGCCTAGGCCTAGGCTGAAAGTGTTAACGAAACTTTGCATTATTCCCATGAAAGGCTGGTTTGTCTGTGTCAGTTATAGCATGTAGGCCTAGGCCTAGGCTGAAAGTGTAAACGAAACTTTGCACTATTGCCATGAAAGGCTGGTTTGTCTGCGTCAGTTGTAGCATGGACGCCTAGGCCTAGGCCTAGGCTGAAACTTCAGAGGTAACAATATAATGTAATGACCTATGTTTACAGTCGTATCAGCAGTTGATATGAAATGTGGTCAACCATGTCCGTGCAGTCCGAGAGGCCTAGGCCTAGTCATTTAACATTACTTCTACTACAATGATGAAAACAAAAGAATCAACTTGAGGACAAGCAACAGCTTATCGAAAAAAGAACATTTTTTCAAATACATAATAAGAACATGGCACAGGGTGGTAGAACAAGTTTGGAATCCATACTTGTGATTACTGTTGAGTGTCCACTAATGCCTGACAGGCCTATCTACACACAGGTCTATCTGACAGGTCTGTCTATGCCTAGACAGGCAGGCTACAGAGTCATATCAAATGCCATGATACAAGAGGAAGTTTAGAAATATCACTAGACCTGGAATTCTTAATCTATGTATATTCCATTAATCTTAACATGTTTTAATCATGTGTCTACACCATCATTCGAGGCCTGGTTTTAATAATTATAATAAATTATTCTTTTAGACATTTTCATGCATTACTCACGAGTTTTGATTTTTTTATTGCATTTTATCATAAAATGTCGGCCGATGTCAGGAACTGCAATGAAATGAAATGAAAGGTACCTCGAGTGTTTTCATCGGAGCGATCGAGCGATCGGAGCACGCTAGCGTAGCCGAGCGAGCTCGCAATGCTCGGGATCTGATATCAAAGATGGCGTCAATATCCGACTACAGCTGACACGTCCGGAAGTCGGAACATAAACATAACCGTAAAAATTGTTGGCAATCGTGTAGGATGTCCAATTCTTTGAGGATATATATTTGTTCGACGCATCGACGAAAGAAAATAGAATCTTGACTGTTTTTTTGTTTGTCATTGTCAACACGTTAGAGCTTGGAAGCTTTCAGATGACGATCGGGAAATGCGTGACGTCGCCGAGCACGGTCGATCCAGGCCAATTGAAGAACGCACTCCTAGTGAAATTGGCGCAAAATTCGAACTGTTGATTCGTTCCTAAACAATATGTAGAAAATTACTAGAAAGCACCTATTCCGATAAAGGAAGCGCTGCTAGGCAGCTAGATTGTAGAGAGTCTATTTTTTCCAAGGAATCTTCAGAAGATGTTTGGTGTACGCTGCTTCGGTTTCATAACTTTAATCTGAGTAACATGAAACCTTATTTTTTTTATTTATTTATTTACCTATCTATCCATCTATCATTTATCCATCTATCTATCTATCTAGTGGCAACACAAACACGTGCTTTGTTAAGTCTGAACATCATTCCTTGTTTTATCTATTCTATTTGTTCTGCCTCATAAAATTTAACACCTTGTTTTCGTACCAAATGTTTTGAAACTAATTTATGTATGCACCTGCTAAATTGTACTCGTTAACTGATATGTAATATTTATTTTGTATTTGTGAACCAACTTGTTCGAATAATTCAATCAATCATACAATCAATCAATCAATCAATCAATCAATCTATCTATCTATCTCAGTGATGATTTCAGGCATATCCCGGGGGGGGGGCAGAGCCCCCCCCCCCGGCAGTTGTAAATGCCCCCCCTAGCAGATTAAAAAAATCACATGAAGTAATGTAAATTTGCAAAAAAAAAAAATGCAAAATACAAAAAAATGAGGTAGGCTAGATTTTTCCACCTCATATAGGACTAGGAAATAAATCGATTTCCACGAAAAACTCATCTACATAAATGGTCCAACATTTTATTTTCTATTTAAGCGATGTTAAGTAAAGGTAAGAATGGAAAATAGGAATCACCTCATATTCGAAAACTGAAAGGATGGCATCAACAGAGACCGTAACCCCCTCCGCCCCTGCCTTTTGTCACGGCGTCAAAAAAAAAGCCATAAAATGAGTTACTAATTTAGCAACACCCCAGATTTTTATCAGCCCCCCCCTAGGAAAAATATCTGAAATCATCACTGATCCATCTATCTATCTATCTATCTATCTATCTATCTATCTATCTATCTATCTATCTATCTATCTATCCATCCAACCTTTGCCATTCACAGGGGGGATAATTTAGGAAATTATATATTAAAATTACTCTCACTAACGTTTATAAGAATAACCTGATGTATCCACAATCCCTCACACAAAATTAACGCGCAACAGATCAAGAAACAAGCTACTTATACCACGGGTTACAAAAGGAATTGCACAAAAACACTTTTTCTATCTAGGACCTAAAATGTTTAATCTGCTCCCCTTGACAATTACAGAAAAAAGATCTAAGACAACTTTTACAAAAATGGTGACTCACTGGTTGACTGACAAACCAGAACAAGAAGTTGAAAACATAATTAAATTACAACCTAATAGACACAAACATACATAACGACATCTAAACAGCTGACACATACCCTTCATATAAATTCCTATCATTAAAAATAGTATTGAAATGTAAAATTGAAAGCAATAATAACTGAAAGTGCATCAATTAAAATATGAAGGAATTAATCATAGTCCTCAATATTGTCTCGTCAACCCACAAAATCTTACTAGTTATTTATAATTTTATATAATGTGTGGAAAGGATCCAACAGCTTACCTTCGTGTAGTAAGATGACAGATTTGAGAGTTTGAAGTACACATAAAAAACATAATACAAATATAAGGAGACGTTTCGACCGAGGTCTTGCTCACTCGAGAGAAGAATGGCTACTGCAACTACTCTAGTCAACTAAACAACTAAAATAAAAATAATTTGAAATTAAATGCATAGTTATAGTCTAGTTTTTAAGTTAATACTCAGTTAAATATATTACATTATTCAGTACTCCGCACACCAGATATTATACCTACTGACTCTCAAGACTAACTTCTGTCGGTAGATATTGATCAACGTAAAAAACGAATGTATTGTAATTCATATTGATTTGTAATATGTGGTAATTGAATAAAATTGAATTGAATTGAATTGAATTGAACACACATAGAAACTATCTATTTATGTGATGGGAAGGAGATCAAGGAATTGTACAAATAAAATATTTCAAACCATAGCAAGTAGTTTGAAAAACAAGTTATTTTATTAGAAAACAAGTAATTCTTTTTCCTAGTTTCATACATATCACCCATTAAGTGCAGCATTTTAGAATAGTCTATTCATGAAGTCACTACTTGTTACAAGTTAGAATGGTCGAACAGAGCGACCGCACGAAACGCGATAACGTGAGGGGAAATTGTCCGATTGTCGACGTTTGATCGAGACCGTTTCAGGCGACTCTCGCGTATTACCTGTGTCGCTAACGTAGCGTCGTAGCGCACTACCTCTCACAATAACGTAGCGCACTACCTGCGACGATTACGTAGCACATTAACCACACTTTTCTACCAAAACATATCAAAAATTACAATTTATTTAAACACATTTGTTTGGTATGTGGTACTGATCTCCACACTACATTAACTTTTTATTTCCTAGCATGCTAGTAGCTACCAACAAATTAATCAATATTAAAATTAAATGCAGCACTTTATGTCACGATACATGGTTTCTATCATTAACCTCCGTAATAATTTAGATAAACACGTAACTGGCAACGAGAAGTGAACGTCGATACTCGTCGAGTAACAACGAACATTACTTTCTATCCCTGACACAACAAGAATCACCACCAAGTACAAAAGTGGTATATTAGTAGAATTAGTTTAAATACAAATTTTTACTATTTTTGCTGTAAATAATTTACCAATTAGCACAAAATTTAGGTGAAATTTTATATTTTTATCACGTTTCCTCGCAAGAGGTGGAAACATAAGGGACGACACCAAACAGTTAATTTTGAAGTCGGCTTCATCAGCTGGCAAACAGTGAAATCGATTCTTCAAAGTCCCAAGAGTTATGCCCGAAGGCTTTTACGGTAATAAATATACAAGAAGAAAATTGATAATTAATATCAATAAAAATGAGTGACCCACTGTGTAGGGAAAACTAGAAAAAGCAACACAAGTAACAATGAATGAATTAGTGGCAATATTTAGCATCAGAAGTAAAAATAATCACATATAGTACATACATACTGACACTGTACATAATTAATGAAAAATTTGAAAAGCAAACTCGTAACACAATTTTCACAAACTTAGCTTTTGGTTCAACTAATTTTACAGGTCCCTACTTATGTTGGCAACAGATTTAATTACATATCATTATTTTTTAGCCAATGATGAGCGATTAGTATCTACCTTTAAGATGAATAATTCATATCCTACTTTTAATGATGCATTGCTTTTTGTACTTGTATAATAATATAAAATATGAAGACAAAGAATACCATTCAGTGCCAGCTTGCAGCTGCATGAAGCACGAGCTGTATCGAGGATTAGGACTTGCGAAATGCACCGTGCACAACTTGTGTTCTGCTTAACCCTTTTGCTATGTAGAGCAACTTTAGTTAAGTAGGAAAATAACAACTGCGTGTAGTAGTATCGTGGAAAATATTTGATATTCAACTTTTGTTGAAATTTTTTTAGTGTGTAGGTACTATACTATTTGGTATTCTTATTCTTATTCGAACTGAAAACAACATTATTCGCACATCCCTAAGACTAACCCTATTCATCAGAGCTTCTAACATGACAACGAGAGGTCGTTCATAAGGTATGGGGAGACGTAGCAAGTGCTCAGAGAGCGTTGCGAGCGATCCGGCCAACACTCACTGAATATTGGATACTCACAATTTTCAACAATAAGAATTCTTAGGTCATTGCAAAACTATTTAACTTCTTTAGAATCTTTGGATTTTTTTACAATAATAAGTACAGGTAGTGCACTGCCTCCTCGATGGGTTTTCGGTTTATTCTAGCAGGCGGAGATCAGTGGTCGGAACGCTCGCAGCGCTGCAGAGTAGTCGTTTGTTGTATAGGTGGGTGGGTTGCCTTAAAATAAATTCATTCATTCACACCCTTATTACAAATGGTTTGTAATTTACATATTTGCATTTTACTTTCATATTATAATGCTTCTGAGTTGTATTGTCATGGTAATATGCGTCCATTAGAACATGGAAATTTCCCCCAAACTGACTGACGTACAGAGACTCCTTAAAACAGTTACTTCTTTACAATGTTTTCATACTGTGTATAAATTAATGTATCTTGAAATCTTCAAGAACAAAACTTAGGTTGCTATTCAAAATAAAAATACATACTGCATTTACACACGAATTTAGCGTGTTTTCCGTCATGTTATCGAGAAATTGTGGCCATACATAACATACCATACCTACCATACATAGGCCTACATACCATAACAGTTTAAACTTAACAAATTGCATAATATGTTTTTGTAGAAAAGAAAATAAAATACATAAATTTGTATAGAGGTTAATGTACTAGATTGCCATAAAAATGATAGTGTTTAATTTGCAATATTTTCCACCGGTTCTTCAAGGTACATTGGTCTCTCGTAACTAGTAAACTCTTCCGCAGTCACCTCTCTTTGTCTTGAAAGCAAGTGTGTGTGTGTGTGTGTGTGTGTGTGTGTGCATGAAGGTGCGAGTGTTTTGCTTGCGTCTGCCGAGGTTGTTTTAGTCACTGAACGGTAGCAAATGTGACTCGGTGGGGATAATGAACATCAATGTTCATGATCTACCCTCGTTAGATCGACATATGTACGATCGTCCATTGCCGTTTCCTGCTTCTGGCACGTTGAATTTGGGTCTCGGATCTTTCTATCCTCCCACATTTGTATCACTTCCACATTCTCCCAGCTCTCTTCTTTCCTAGGTCTCTTGCTATGCTCTCCTTCCCTCTTCCTCCTTCCATTTCCCTTTCACACTTCTTCCAGGGCACGTTATTTTCCGTCGTACATTTTATGTCCAAATCATCTCAGCCGTGTTCTTTTTGCCCCATCTTAACTTCTTTACTCCCAGCATTTCTCCAACGTTTGTTTCTTATCCTGTGTTCTCTTGTCCACTTATTTCCATCCAATCATCTAACTTCTTTACTCCCAACATTTCTCTTAAGTTTATGTTTCTTAACCCCCCTCTTCTACTCTTACTCATTGTATTGTATGGCCCAGGTATCTCATTTGATGATAAATAATAATAACAGCATGTAATGCATTTTATGCCTTCTTCTTACACAGCCACGGTGATAACGAATTGTCCGTCGTTATAGTTAGGCGGAAATACAGTACGATACAATTGCACGTAACCAACAAAGCTTTAGAAGACAAAACCAACTGCCAAAAATGAACGGTAAATAAATTAACCTCGGTTAAGTCATTTTAAAGCGGAAACGTTTAAATACAATATTAAATTAATTATAACGATAATTTTGTGATAATAATTATATGATTTAAAGAAACTTAGACTCAAACCTTGTTTTTCTCCCAAAGGGAAGTTTCCTAAATAAAAAACAGTAACACACAAGAACGGGATTGGAGAAGGCCAAGCGAAACCTGAACGACTTCTTATCAAGACATCAACGAATTTCAATAAACGACATGGTTCAATTCTTTATGAAAACTACACAGACCCAGCAAGATTAGGTATAAAATTTTCCTATCTACAGTAGTTCTCCTTTAATTCAAAGTTCAAAAGACCTAAGAAACTCCAATTTGAATTACAAAATTGAAAATTTTGATTTAAAAGAACATAACCACCCAAGCTTTATACCCAAACTCTCCGCAGGGACTTCATCAATAGTCTGAATTAAACATAAATTTGAATTAACAGATTTGAATTAACAGGGGACTATTGTATTAAAAATGTTATTTTTTCCAAACACTCGAAATCAACAGTCATTAAGCTAAAGGAATTCGATAAGCTTCGTGATAATGGATGATACAATCATAACATTAAAATAACAAACCAAAACGAAAAAACAACTTTTACGAAAAAAATGCGCGCAAAAAAAAAACACAAAATCTCATAAATTCAGATGTACCAAGATAGTAATAATTAATTATGCAAAAATAAAATCAATACAAAGTATATGGTACGCGACAATGCGACACTTGGACCGACGATTCACATCCGGGGGCCGTACGCTTCGCGCCATTCACGGCTTCCCAACGTCGGTACTAAAATACAGTTTCAATTTTAGAAAACGTCCGTCCGTGTGTCCGGTGCGCCTAGATCCGCCTGTCTGGTGCACCTAGATCCGCTGGTACAGGTAGAGATATCCGAGCTCCTTGGGAGGGTTCTCCGAGAGCGCCACCTTGTTGTCATTGTAGATCACCCACCGGCCGTCGCGGAAGATGTGGCAGACGTAGTGGCCGACCATCGTGCTCGTCCCCATGTGAGAGATGAACGCCACCAGCTGGTATTCTGCAACACAGAATAGATATATAAATAAATAAAAAATAAATAAATAAAGAAAGAAAGAAAGAAAGAAAGAAAGAAAGAAAGAAATAAATAAAAAAATAAATAAATAAATAAATTTATATTTTTTTATATCTGCTCCCTGTGTCCAACAATGAAGTCGGTAGGGGATAGGAAATAGATCCCATCATATTCATATATCAATAAATAAATAAATAAATAAATAAAAATAAATAAATTAATTAATAAATAAATTAACAATCAAATAAATAAATAAATAAATAAATACATAAATAAATAAATAAATAAAAAATCAAATAAATAAATAAATAAATAAATAAATAAATAAATAAATAAATAAATAAATAAATAAATAAATAAATAAATAAATAAATAAATAAATAAATAAATAAATAAATAAATAAATAAATAAATAAATAAATAAATAAATAAATAAATAAATAAATAAATAAATAAATAAATAAATAAATAAATAAATAAATAAATAAATAAATAAATAAATAAATAAATAAATAAATAAATAAATAAATAAATAAAACCCACTAGACCAACACAAGCCACACACAGTAAAGAAAGCCACTCACTGCCTTGGCCGTCAGTGAACTCTTCCTCCCTGGGCTGATTGGTCGCCTGCTCCGGCTCGTCCAGCTCTGACTGGTGGTTGAAGATCCAGTCTGCGGCTCGTTCTATGTTGTTCTCGGTGGCCTTGAGCGCCTGCACGGCCTGCGGTCGGGTGAAGCCCATCGCCATGATCATTGCCAGCGCCTCCTCGTTGGGCACGAACGGGGGACCACCGCCCTCTGTCGCACACAGACACGTCAAGGTAAAATTAACTTTGTATTGTATTGTATTGTATTTATTAGCATCTATTGATCCATGCGATACATTGATATCAGATTTGTCAAGAACATAGTAATATAATAATAATGCTTTACATGTTAACATGTCAGAAGTCTAGATAATAACATTTTTCTAGCTTAAGTTAGGTGTACATATCACAGTTAAAACTAATATTAATGGTAGGTCTACTCAAGATCTATACTAGGTTCAGAAGTAACTTGTGGAAATAGTCATACTAGTAGTGAGAAAGGCTTAAATATTCATTCAGGCTGTAGAATTGGTGGGTGAGCAGATACTGTTTTAATGAGAACTTAAAGGCATTGAGATTCTGAACTGATATTTAATGGGTAGGCAAATTGTTGTAGAGTGTTGTTAAAGAGTAATATGGTCCCCTGCTGAAGAGCTTGAGGTTGTGGTCCAACACATGGATATCACTGTGGCTTCTGGTGAAGTGGTCATGGATGTTTGAGTTCCTGATGAAGAGATTCTGGTTAGATTTTACAAATATGGCAGCTTGCTGTATCAAGATGGACGGAAGAGTCAGGAGCTTCAACTCCGCAAACAGAGGTTTGCATGATGAGCGCTGGGCTTTTCCTTTTAAACAACGGATTGCATGGTTTTGCAGGCTAAAGATACGCTTGAGATGCGGTGAAGTGCCCCAGAATATTAAGCCGTATGTGAGTTGTGAGTAGACGAAGGCGTAATAGACTTGGATAATCAAGTCAGTCGACACTACATTCCTTAGGGAGCGTATCATGAATGTTGCTCTAGAGATCGACTTTGCTACCTTGTCAATATGGGCAGACCAGTTGAGGGTAGCATCGATGATAAGTCCTAGGAAGTTGGTACTCTCGGCTTTCGCAAGGCTCTTCCCATTCAAGCGAATGAGTGGGCTGTAGTTAAGGACAAGGTGTTTCTGGTATGTGTGGAAGTGTATGAAGGTGGTTTTTTGCTGGTTAATCTTGAGCTTGTTTTCTTCTGAGAACAGAGTCATTTTTCCGGTTGCTTGGTTGCCCGCTTTTGACAGCTGTTGGGGTGTCTGTACTGATAGAGCTTGGGTGGAGTAATCTGCAAAGAATACTCGGCGGTTTTCTACTGGGGCGATATCGATACACTGATCCAAGTCGTTGGTGTAGACAAGATACATGAATGGGCCCAGAATAGTTCCTTGCGGGACCCCCACTAATTTACAGGTAGTGTAGATGATTTTACCTTATTCTTTGAATTGGATCTTAGTTTGACATATTGCGTCCTGTTTGTGATGAAAGATTCGATCCACGATAGAGCGACACCTGTTACACCCATCCGACTCAGTTTTGTGAAGAGGATGTTATGTTCCACACTGTCAAATGCCTTAGACATGTCGTAAAATAGGCCTAGTGATAAGTTGTGAGCGTCTAAGGAGCTATAGACGTGATTCAAGAACTGGTAGATCGCAGTGGAGGTTGACTTCCCTTTTTGAAATCCATGTTGGGACTCTGCAATAAGATTGTACTTGATTGTAAATTTTTCAAGTCGATTAAGCATAGCCGACTCGAAAATTTTCGAGAATGTGGATATTAACGAGATAGGGCGATAATTACTTGGGTCACGTTTAGATCCCTTCTTGTGGATTGGGCAAACTTTAGAAGTTTTTAGGCCGGATGGAAATCTCCCTTCGGAAAAGGATTTGTTGATCATGTGGCAGAGGAGATCTGTGATTGCTCCTTGGCACAGCTTGA
Organism: Isoperla grammatica; assembly: GCA_945910005.1. Classification (NCBI taxonomy): domain Eukaryota; kingdom Metazoa; phylum Arthropoda; class Insecta; order Plecoptera; family Perlodidae; genus Isoperla; species Isoperla grammatica. Next base: position 43,985,805 of record OX246744.1, read on the forward strand.
GCAGGGATCCTGGAATTTCATCGGGACCCGCAGAATGTTTTTTCCCTATTCTAAAAATGATTTTTTGTAGCTCGGTGGGGTCAATCGGATGCAGGAAGATGGTATTACCGTTTTGGCTGTTGCTGGTCGTGTTGACTAGATGATTTTGTAGAGAATTATCTATTGGTCTCGTACAGAAGTGTTGGTTGAAAATGGTTGCAACTTCTTCTGGGTTGGTTATGGGTGAGGCTTCATTCTCCAGTATGATGTCTTCGGTAGGTTGTCTGTGCGCTGTTGCGTTTTGTTTGATTATATTCCAGGCGGCCTTAGCTTTGTTGTTTGCCCCTCCGATATATTTCTCATTAAAGGCCTTTTTAGCTGCTTCGATTCGCCGCTTATACTCTCTTTTTAAAGAGTTGTAAAGAGTTTTTTCATGCGACCCGCTTGATGGTGAGCGTTTCATTTGTGAGTGTAGTAGACGTAGTCTATTTCCCGCTTCTATTAAGTCTCTGGTTATCCATGGCGTTTTAGATATTTGTTTAACTTTACATTTGATAACGGGGAAGATGCTGTTGAAGTGATGTAGGAATTTCTGCATAAAGGTGTTGAACATGACGTCGACTTCGGTTGCGGCATAAACCTCCGACCAGTCCTCCTCTTGCAGTTTGATGGTGAAGTACTCCACGTCACCAGGTGTGAATTTCCTCTTGTATTCGTACACGGAACTGCTGACTGCGTCTCGTTGAGATGTTGTCGGCGTGTATGCGAGGGATTGGGCAAGATGATCCGAGAGACCGATGTCCGTAACTTTAGCGGTTACTTGTGTGGTATCGATATCGGTGAAGATGTTATCTATTGCAGAAGAACTGTTTTTTGAATACCTTGTGGCTTCCGTTATGGTTGGCTGTAGGTTATACGATTCGAAGAAATCAACAAGTGCTTTCTTGTTGGGGTGGTTCCCTTGCAGGTCGACATTGAAATCGCCACTGACAATGAAGTTACAGGGCTTATTGAGTTTAGAAATTATTTCTTTCATCGTATTATCAAGGTTTATTATGAAGTCTCCAAAGTCGCTGCTCGGTGATCGGTAAAGGCACAGCAGAATGATGGTAGAACCTCCTACGCACCATTTGGCTGCAACACACTCGAAGGTTTTGTCCACAGATTTGATGTGGTGTGGTAGAGGTTGGACTTTGAGATGAAGTCTGGCAAATATCGCTGTCCCCCCATGACGGTCAAGTTCCCGACAGTAAGTAGATATGTTCACGAACTCAGCAATATTGAACACTTCCACCTCGTGAGGCCTCAGCCAGTGTTCTGATATCATTAAGATATCTACCTTTAAGCTGGGATTTCAGTCGAGGATTGCGCGGCGTGGCGCGGATGAAGATTGCAGCCAATCAGCGTGCTCTATTTCTCAGCCGAGGAGAGCCGCGGATTTCTATCCGAGGATTGAAAATATTCAATATTTCAGCCGGCGAACTCCACGCTCGGCATGACGTCACTTTGAATGACCAATACAAAATCGGGATTACGACAACAAACAAATGACTGAAGACTTTGCCGAAAGATTATTGTTGGCTGTCGAAAAGAGAGAAATCCTGTATAATATATTCCAAACACTATAAAAGAAATGTTTTGCGTGTTCAAGCGTGGAAGGACGTGGCGCAAGATTGTAACAACACAGGTAAGCAAAACGACTAGGCCTAGGCTAGGTCTAGGGCCCTAGGCCTAGGCCACAGATAGCGCATCGTGCAATCTGCAAGTGAAATGGCTGGCGAGGAGAGTCCGCGCCACGCTACGCCATGCCGCGCCGAGCACATCCTCGACTGAAATCGCTGCTTTAAGCTGTGGAGGATTACTTCTAGTATTGATGCCTTGTTTCTGACGCTTGAATATTACAGTGTAATAACTGATGTGGAAGGCTTACTACTGAGCCTTCTATGTCAGACCTGCCCTGATTTGGGGTGGTGCTGGCGGTTTCATGAGGGTTTATCAGGTGCTCTGTCTCTTTAGGCGTGGTTTTAGAAAAAAACGCCTTACGACGGATCCTTCTGGCCAAAAGTTTGGACTGTATAGTTGTTCTAGGAGATCACTGTCTGCCCCTATTTTGAATAAGCTGCAATCACCTTTTGTATCAAGCTTTTCTACTGAGAAGTTCTTGCTAAGTTGTTTCTTACACAAAAAGTTCTTGACTTGCTCAGCTGAGACATCCTTCTGAATGCGCCCTAGGTAGATCCAAACCTTCCTCTGGGCTGTGGCTAGGCCTTGACCGTCAGGATCTCTGGCTGATCCCTGAATGGAATGTTTGGTCCTGTTAGATCCCCTTGTGGCTTTTTTTTAATTACACTCTCGCTTCCTCCTTTGCAAGATCCTCACAGAAAGGAGGTGGATCCGCCATCTACGTACGCAACAACATTACCTACAGACCGCGACCTGTCCACCCAATTCAGAAGAATTTTGAGGTATGTGCAATAGAGGTAGAGACCCCAACACCCTTCGACATCGTAGTGATCTACAGGACACCTGAACCAGGAAACCTAGAACGATTTCTCAACCACCTTGAGAACCTCCTAGACACCCTGAACAAGAACAGAAGAAAAGTAGTAATCTGCGGGGACATCAATATTAACACCATAGAATTGAAACTGAAAAGCAAGCTAGTTAACATCCTTAAGCCTTATGGTTTCAAACTTTTGGATTGTGGACCAACCCGGACCACCTCGACCACATCATCGGCAATCGATCACGTCATGACCAACTGGGACGAAGTCACGTTCTTGCAGAACCTTGATCCTGGGTTATCGGACCACTGCGGCCAACTGATCAAAACCCCCGCTGGAAGAAGTGCAGTGCCTAAGCATGTATCCCAACCTGCTCGAATGAAGAGAAGATTCGACGATGAAGCGATCCTGAACTTTACTGAAGATCTAGCGCTAACGAATTGGGGCGGAGTCTACGCAGGAGTCTCTGTCGATGAAAAATACTCTGCCTTTCTGAGTTCTTTCCTACTGCTGTTCGAAAAGAACTTTCCAAGGAAAGCGAGCTATTGTAAGAAAACCAAAAAGCTCAAAAGCTGGGTGACTCCTGATATAAAACAGGACTACGCGAACAAGCGAAAACTGAGCTACATGCTGAAGTTAAGCGGACGACCAGACGTCAAAGAACTTCTAAAAAAAGCCAATAAGAACCTGAAGACAAAAATTGCTCAAGAAAAGCGTAATCAATTTTCCCAATTCATAAGGAACGCGGACAACAAGCAAGCGGCAACATGGAAACTCGTGAAAACACTCACTGGCAAGAACCTACCAATCAACAAACCAATATCTTTAGTTGTCGACAACACAGAAGTGACTGATGACGAAGTTGTAGCCGAGCTGTTTAACAAACATTTTTCATCGATTGGAGGTAACACTAATGTACCAACGGATACAACCGCAGAATGCGTGGACATGCTGAAGACCGTCGTACCGAACGCCTCGCCAACATTTGAGCACCCGGTTATCACGGAGCAGGATTTCATGGAAACACTAAGTAAGTTTGCTCCAAAACAATCAGCAGGATATGACGGGATACCGATGAGTCTATTGAAGAAGTGCGGAGCTTGGATAGCTACTCCCTTAGTACACGTCTTCCATTACTCCTTCTACTCCGGACAATTTCCTGATAAAATGAAATTTGCCGAAGTTAAACCCATTTACAAGAAAGGGGACAATACGGAGTGTGCAAACTATCGACCGATATCGCTACTAACATCCTTCTCAAAGATACTAGAAAGGATTATACTCGACAAGTTGCTAGAACACCTTGGGAGATACTCCATTATGTCCGAAGACCAACACGGATACCGTAAAGGCTTCTCCACAACGACAGCCACGTTTCAAATGATAAATAAAGTTGCAAACGCGATAGACAGCAAACTACAAGCAGGAGTGATTCTTTGCGATCTGTCGAAGGCGTTCGACACGGTTGACCACGAGATACTCTTGGAAAAGCTAAAATGCTATGGAATTGTCGGGGCCACAGGTTCCTGGATGAAATCCTACCTGACCGGCAGGAAGCAGTGCGTCCAACTGAATCCTCAATGCAGATCAGAGTGGGAAGCCCTGATATGTGGAGTACCACAGGGCTCGATACTAGGACCTATACAATTTTCACTTCTTGTAAATGATCTCCCTGCAGGAGTGTCAGCAAGAGGGACCAACCGTAAGATAGTCCTCTTTGCGGATGATTCCACTGCTACAGTGGAAGCAACGGATATAGAAGGGCTCAAGCTGGAACTCAAGAACACGCTGATCGACCTCACCAGCTGGTTTGACCCCAATAAATTGCGAATGAACCGAGATAAAACACAGGTTATGGTCTTCTCGCCACCTGGGAGACAGGCCACACTCCACAACTCCGAGTGGGATCTCAAATCAAACGCGGGATTTTTAGGTCTAGTCATTGATCATCAACTAACTTGGGCACCCCATATTGAGAAACTAGTCTCCAAACTGACGAAAGTCAGCTTTGCGATACGTGTGCTGGCGCAACATTGCGACACAAGAACATTGCGAATGGTATATTTTGCGCAAGCCCAATCGCTTTTACAATATGTGGTAATATTCTGGGGAGCTGCTACAAGAAGCATCGAGGCATTTAAAGCCCAGAAACGAATCATTCGATACATGCTGGCCATAGGTCCTCGAGAGTCGTGCAAGCCGGGATTCAAAGCACTGAACATCCTGCCACTCCCGTGCCTGTACATCCAGGCGGTGTGCCAGTTCACGCGGGACAACCTGGCACTCTTCGAGGACGGCTCCCATCACGGCCATCACACAAGACAAGCCAGAGAACTCGCCCACGTCTACTGCCGGCTAAGATCCACCAGCAACGGAGTGATGCAAGCCGGTAGGAGATTGTATAACAAACTGCCGACCGACATCAGGGACTGCCAAGATCGTGCAGTGTTCAGAAGAACTTTAAAAAAGTACCTGCTGGACCACTCTTTCTACGAGATCGAGACATACCTGAACAAGAACTGACACGCACTATACTTTACTTTATTTTAGTGACCAATACTTTATTTCTATTTGTAAACTAGGCTTGCTTATATAACTATATACTTAACTTAACTTAACTACTATGTACATACCTTTACTTACCTATAACTTACTCACCAGAAGTACGTACAGGCCGTACGTACTTCTAAATTGACATGGTCAATACGATTTACGAATCATGTATGTTTTGTAAAGAGTCAAACGACCGAAAATAAATAAATAAATAAAAATAAATAAAGGTGCTTGTGTCACTTACTTTAGTAGGTGTACTTCCCATTGGATTGTGTTCTTGTAGGCCTGGGTCAAGCTGGAGTTGGCTATCATTGGTTATTTCCTTTGTCTGATCCGGGTTAATGTGATTTTCGTCTGATTTTTTTGTGTAATTGATCCTCACAAAAGTACTGGTTTGAGAGTTTGGTTCTGACACATTTGCGGCGGCATAGTTATTTTTTGATGTTGGCATACCTGTGATGGTCTGACTTGTCATCTGGGAGGGCGCAGCGTTCACCAGTGTGTCCTTATAGGAGGCGGTGCTTTTAAGCGGGCGCGTTTCCGGTTCCGCGGTTAACCTAACCTCACTTTTTGTTGAAATTTCTTGCAAGTACCTGATTTTATCAGCCTGTAGGTCGATTATCTTCTGAAGACTGTTTAATCTTTCGTCTTTTTCACGCGCAATGTTGTCTTTCTCTTTTAATAGTGAAGTCCATAGGTGATCGTTTTCTTGCACCTGAGTCTCGCCAACTGGGGCTGGGTCTAGGCCTAGGCTAGGCCTAGCCCTAGCCTCTAGTAATGAGCATATTGCTGTGATCACTGTCGCAAGACGGTCGATCAAATCCTTTTTCTTACCTTCCTGACTTAGGCCAGCTGCTTTCAGAGTCGTTTTTAGCTGACTTGTGTCCATGTTTCCGACCAATTTATTCAATTGTACGCTAGTAGTACTAGGCAAGTCACTTGCACTCGGCGCCATCTTGCCAAGTTGATTTTTTTTTATTAAAACTCTTAAAATATTTAATTTAATTAATCTATTTTCGATTTTTTTTTCTCTATTTTTAATTAATTTGTATTACTTTTTTTTTTTTTAATTTAATTTAATTAATCTTAATATTTTATAAAGATTTAAATATTAAGTACGGGACCGACTTGTTTTATCAAAAGAAACAAGAACAATGCTTTTGGGATGCTATTATGAATTCTTGTACGTACATTTTCTAAACTTTTGCTAACCCTATTATATAGGGCTGCCCAACGATACAAAAATTCATATCGATATCGCGGATGTAATTATCGATATCGTATCGCGATATCAAATTTTCTAAACTCGGTATCGATATCGCGGATATAGTAATTTTTTGTTTTCAAACCAGCCAAAGACCATTCATTATAAACAATTTAATGTGAATAATTTAACGTCGAAATGTTTTATTATGTGCGGCAATTTGTGTGTTGTATTATTAAAAATGTATCCACAAAACAGCGATGTGGTGATTGGCGTGACGTGACGTGAGTGTGACAGACTGACAAAACGAGCGCGGGCGCAACAGACTTCCGGCCGGCGGACGATGAGGCATCAACCGCCGGCCGGCCCAGCCACTCGCTTCCCGTACAGCCAGCGCCCGCGGCTCACGTTACGAGGGGGGAGGGGGTTACTGGCAGACAGCGGGTGGAGCGCGAACACAAAGGCGAGACCGCGCGACGAAAGGCGATTAGGTACCAACGCGAATGTTGCAGTGTATGTATCACAAAGAAACAGAAGCACAACACCACCAAACTTTTTTTTTTTAACGATAGTTGACACTTGATCGATATCGCCAAACGTACGATATATTAATTCTATATCGATATCGAATTATTTTTCTATTATTGATATTGTATCGAATTATCGATATCGTTAGGCAGCCCTACTATTATATGTTATAATGGCTCCTGGTTAGGTCGATATTCAAAGTCGCCGTCCCCCCCCTCCCCCCGTTCCCTAGGGGCACAAACTTACATCTCAATTGCTGTTAAGGTGAATCTACCCCCATATTTTTTGTTTTTTTTAATAAGGATTAAGAACACTTATGGAGTTAGTATATAAAATATGCTCATTTGAGAAGATCAAAACTAATTTTCAAGCCCATTTTGGAGGAGCCGTATGGTATTTACAACGGGTTTTATGACGAATACGGCTAACAACTACGTTTAAACCACATACGCGTTTGGTATGCGATTTTTTGTTTACACCTTACCCTCACTATTGACTATGTGGATTTAGTGTTTTGAAAGAAGTGTTTTCAATATTTGGTTTACTACGATTTATTTTGCTCGCGGGTACAAATACAATTTCCGTACCGGAGAACAAAATAAATCGTAGAAAACCAAATATTGAAAACACTTATTTCAAAACACTAAATCCACATAGCCAATAGTGAGGGTAAGGTGTAAACAAAAAATCGCATACCAAACGCGTATGTGGTTTAAACGTAGTTGTTAGCCGTATTTTTCATAAAACCCGTTGTAAATACCATACGGCTCCTCCAAAATGGGCTTGAAAATTAGTTTTGATATTCTCAAATGAGCGTATTTCATATACTAACCGATATGTTGTCTTTATGCATATTTAAAAAAATAAAATACATTGGGGGTAGATTCACCTTAAAGGTAGGCTCCAGTGATGGTTTTTTATTTATTTTGATGGAGGAAAGCATCAAAAGTTGAATGCAAAAAACGCGATGCTTGTACGCCGTTTGTAGCACTGTGAATTGGCATTTGACTGTTGAGCGGCAGAGAGCTCTGACGTCATCGGTACCCACCGCGCCGCTACCCACCAGCCGGCTGGCTGGCTAGCTGTAGTGTGCCGCGCGATACATCTGGTACGTTACTCGCTGTATTTTCACAGATACACAAGTTAGTGAATTTTGAATTTCGACTGTGCTTTCTTGTTTGTATCTAGTGTTTATTTACTCCTTCACATAATTAAAATTACGTCTTGCTGCGTGTTTGACTGCACTTCTAATAAATCCGGAAAACTTGTTAGTGATGAAACATTCAGTTTCCATAAACTCCTGGATCACGGGCGATCGCCAACTCGTCAAGAAGTGTGGCTGGTAAAAATACACAGAGGGAACTTTATCATGTCCTCTATTGTTATTGTGTGCTCCGTTTAATTGATCAGAACGCTTTTGAATTAATATCCAGGCTGAAAAACAGGATGGTGTGTTAACCAAAACGTCCAACATAAGTTTATAGAAATCAGCTGTACCTTTCACCAATTTGAATGGTAAGCATGTAACTAAAGGTCCGCAGTCGGTGGGGAGGGGGGGGGGGGGGGGGGGCAGGTCAAAAATGACGTGTGTGGGGGTCGGGGGCCCATATTGTTTGCAAATCATAGTCAAACGTAGAAAAACTATATACTACGACTAACTAATCCGCGCCGGCAAGCGGTAAATGAAAACCATGTCTGGCTGCGCGTATATAGGCCTACACAAGCCCAAGCCATCAACAATGCTTTTAGTTATGCGTGGGCTTGAAAAAATTGACATGTCAACAGTGTCTAGGTCAGGTGTCAGAAGGGTGGCTGTCAATCATAACGCTTATAAGAACCTCTGCCAGTTATTAGTAGTTTCACTGTACAAAACCGCGCCAAATTAACGTGTTTTAGTTATATTTTAAAGACGCTACACAACATTAAAAACGTCAAAAATTAGGGATTGTGGTTTCGTAAGAACTAAACTCTAGATTAGCAAGATTGCAAATTCAAATTTCAAACTAAACCTATTAATTATCAATTGCACATTTAATTGGCTTCCCTAATGTCACCCGTAATGAGCGCAATATTTGAAATTTTGCTAAATCCAGATTTTAGTTCTTACGAAACCACAATTCCCTCATCTGCCTCACTTTACCAATATGCTGTAGCGTTCTCAAAATATAACCAAAAAACTTGAGATAGTTTCAGTCGAACGCTATATGCTAACTTATTTTTATATTTGATTGGTGTGGGGGGGGGGGGGGGACTTAACAAACTCCTGCGAGGGGCCCGAATATGAGTTTACGCCACTGCCTATAATGGAAAACACACTTGCCAATTATACGACGTATTTTTGGTATATTGGGAATGTTTTAAGTTTTAAAGGCTTGTTTTAAAACTGCACAAAATGTGGATACTGTTATACGAACACAACAATCGACCGAAGCTTCCATATTGAAAGAAGAGATTCACTCGATTCCAGCAATATTTAATTGAAACTTCAATAGATTAATAGAAGGTATCACCCATCTTCACACATCAATGTGATATTACCACTTATTTATTATTTGGTTAAGTAGCCATTAAGTTCTCTGATACGAAAGTTCAATGTACTATGTAATTTTAAATGTTTTGGGTAAAATATTTAAAATAATCTTTGGGCTTAATTCAGTAAGTGTGTTGTACGAGCTTCGTTTGTTTATATAACACACTAATCGTAAGCTATGGTAATACAATTATATTTACATGATAATATGGCCTTAGAAGTTAGCCAGATAGCCTAGATCTAAATTAGTTTCCAGAAATAATATAAATAAATAATGTAAATAAAGTAATTGAAATAACTTGAAAACAATGACTTGATATCAGAGAGAGTATAACAAATACGAATATAATATGATTGCAGGCCTACTAAGTGTCGGTAAGCCTAGTGGCCTAGCTAGCGGGAGTTATATACTGTTAATTAGTTATCATTATTATTTTTACTACAGTAAAACCCCGATGGATCGTTCCCGCATCGGTCGTTTTCCCGCCATGATCGCTATATTTAAAAAGTTTTTGTAAAAGTCCCATTTAAACAATGTTAAATTTTCCCGCATCCACCGTTCCTCAATCGATCGTTTTCCTCGCTGTATCGTTCAAAATGTTGCCATTCTCAATGTTAAATTTACCCTAATGGATCGTTTTCGACCAACCGAGCGAGTATGTGTGGCCTGTGCTGTTCCACCACTGATATCTCCTTCCACCCGCTACTGAACTGGCAACAGCGGACTGGCTATAAATAGACCGCCAATGAATAGACCGGTTCCTCCCCCCCCCCCCCCCACACTCGGGAGCGCGCCCAAGCATCGTCGCATCGTTGAGTCATTGTGTTTGTACAATGCTCGAGCCTTCACAACAGCTAGCCAACCCCCTCCCTCCACTTTCAACCTGTTGCTGCAGGCTTTGTTTGTTCAGTCCAGTTCAGTCTTTCCGAGTTCACCGACCGTGTTTAGTTAAAATGGCAGTGTGTTTCATTTACGCGCGAGTGTTTTGCTAATAATATTGCGATGTTCTAGTGTCGTGTTTTCTAAGAGATTGTATTTTTGTTTTATTGAGTTGAGGCATGAAGTCAAGCGAGTGGACTCGTGGAGATTAGTTATCTGTGCGTAGAGTGATTTGTTAGCTTTCTCAACTTCTCCAGCTGTTGGAGGGCGTGGCCTCCACTGTCGTCTGCACTGTGTGCCCGAGTGGCAGAGTAGGCGGGCCTGACACATCGCGAATGTGGCGGCCAGCTGTAGCTTATAGTTGCCTACAGTACAACGTACGGTAGGCTTAGCCGTCTGAATTAACTTACTTCACCTACATATTTTAACTTCATTGTGCATATTTAACTTACTTATTAACACCATTAAATAACTAAATTGGTATATTCTTGTGTGACTAATTATTTCAAATGAAAAACCCTAGAAAAATCCTTTTTTTAATTTTTTTTTTTTTTTTTATATACCTAACTAGGCTTATTACATCGTTTTATTGAATTTCCCGTTTTGACCGTTTTCCTCGATCCATCGTTTTTTTGTACTCTACCATGGAAAACGATCGATAGGGGTTTTACTGTAATACTAAATAATAGTTATTTCAATAAGCGGTAGCTGGAATTGAACCGCGGTGACCACCCGATAGACCACTAGGCCTACCGACGTTGTTTAGGCCTACACACCTTTGAATCTCATTTTGTAAATAGTATTGTGGAAAATCCTTGTCCCATTACAGCTCTGATTGGGATCATTTTAGTATGCTAAAATACTAAAAGTTTAAAATGACAAATAGTGCTACATTATTTGATATAGCCATAATACGCAGGTCATGATCCGCGGCGGCAGCGAACCCCAACGTATCATCTTGTCATCATCTTGTCGGATGGCGTGGACCACGCAAGAAGGAATAACAGTTACCGAAACTCGTGCAGGAATTCATCCAGTGTATACATTGTTTGTACGCGCGATGCGATTAGTGTCTTGGTTCAAATGTCCCGTTCCCATCTTCACGTAAACAAGCATCGCTTGACGGGTTGCAATCAGTTTGTCGAGGTTCAACACGGTATAGCTCAAAAGGCGTATTTTTTTAACTGTCTCACTTTGGTAGCAACAACTTTTTCGTGATCAGTAAGCTTTGCCTCAGCCTTTACATTCGCCGCACTCGCACAAATCACTCCCACTTAACCTACAATATCACTGATTATCATCTTTTCTTTTTTGGACTTTTCCTTCCTTTCAGAATTGCGAGGGTCCTCTTGATACGGAAAAAAGCTTTCAACACTTTCAAAACTGTCGATGTACAAACACAAACTGTAGCGAGTAGCGAGTTGTAGACGAATCAAGCCGTCCGGCATACAGGCATAGGGAGCGCGGAGCGGTTGGGTAGCGATGACGTGTTTACCCCCACCACCGCTCACTTCCAAGCGAAGCAGCTCCGGCCAGACGCATGCTAGAAGCGCCTAGTTTTCGACTTTTCATTCATACGACTACATTACATCGAAAGATACAATAATCCGAAAAACACCCATATTCCCCGGAGCCTACCTTTAAGGTGATAATTTGTGCAATATTTTGTACTTGTGTATAAAAATACCAAAATTTGTAATTAATCAAAATAAAAATAAAAAAACATTTTGACATTTAAAAAAAAAAAGTTCTGTAAATAGAAATACTCGTCACGTCGCCAGTCCCGCGAGTACTCACGTGCTTGTGTGCCGGGCGGTACGAAGGTGTCTGCAAAGTCTGAGTCAGCGATGTGAGTCATGACCCAGTTGGTGGCCGGTTCCAGACCCTGGTTGCCGGTGAAGTACAGCGCCCGCTTGCACGCTTCGATGGGGAAGCCCATGTCTGGAAACAACGATACACTGTTGAACATTGTTGTTGTTATTGACCCTGGTTGCCGGTGAAGTACAGCGCTCGCTTGCACGCTTCGATGGGGAAGCCCATGTCTGGAAACAACGATACACTGTTGAACATTGTTGTTGTTATTGACCCTGGTTGCCGGTGAAGTACAGCGCCCGCTTGCACGCTTCGATGGGGAAGCCCATGTCTGGAAACAACGATACACTGTTGAACATTGTTGTTGTTATTGACCCTGGTTGCCGGTGAAGTACAGCGCGCGCTTGCACGCTTCGATGGGGAAGCCCATGTCTGGAAACAACGATACACTGTTGAACACTGTTGTTGTTATTGACCCTGGTTGCCGGTGAAGTACAGCGCCCGCTTGCACGCTTCGATGGGGAAGCCCATGTCTGGAAACAACGATACACTGTTGAACATTGTTGTTGTTATTGACCCTGGTTGCCGGTGAAGTACAGCGCCCGCTTGCACGCTTCGATGGGGAAGCCCATGTCTGGAAACAACGATACACTGTTGAACATTGTTGTTGTTATTGACCCTGGTTGCCGGTGAAGTACAGCGCGCGCTTGCACGCTTCGATGGGGAAGCCCATGTCTGGAAACAATGATACACTGTTGAACACTGTTGTTGTTATTGACCCTGGTTGCCGGTGAAGTACAGCGCCCGCTTGCACGCTTCGATGGGGAAGCCCATGTCTGGAAACAAGGATACACTGTTGAACATTGTTGTTGTTATTGACCCTGGTTGCCGGTGAAGTACAGCGCCCGCTTGCACGCTTCGATGGGGAAGCCCATGTCTGGAAACAAGGATACACTGTTGAACATTGTTGTTGTTATTGACCCTGGTTGCCAGTGAAGTACAGCGCCCGCTTGCACGCTTCGATGGGGAAGCCCATGTCTGGAAACAATTATACACTGTTGAACATTGTTGTTGTTATTGTTATTTATGATTTCATTATTATTAATTGTTTGCATAGCCTAGTTTTATAGCACAAGACTCAATTCCAAAAATAGCCATGAGGCCTTGTTTTGCTTCGGACAAACATTGAATATGCACCAATCAAAGAAAGATACAACAATGGAGTTGCCTAGCAACACATTGTTTGTCCACCTGTGATGTCACAACCACCTCAATTCAGTGCCTTGCTATTTAAGGTCTTCCTTTGTAAATCACTTTTTATAACTGAATAGGATAGACATTAAATAAATAAACACACACCCTCGGGTAATGCCGGTAGTTTGCAATATAAACGGTTATTTATTCATATCTTGAGAGCGCATGAACATATGAACAATAACTAATATATAGAAAATGTGATTAAACGTAGAATTTGCGTTTGTATCAGCTAAATAATAATTTTAAAACTTTCAACTACAGTAGGCCTACCTACTGTAAAAAATTGGTTGGAAAAAAAATTCAATTTCATTTATAATTAATTAACAGTGAAAAGACAATAAAATCTCAAGCATATATTTTGAAGTTTTCTAGAAGACAAGCTATGCAAAAATCAGAAAATAATTTTCTTTCAAAAAAGAAAATTTTAAATTCATGATTTTATTTGAAATTTGGATTTTATTACATTTATGCATTTGGTAAATATTGTCCACCAAAAAAAAAAGAAAAATTTAGAAAATTGGTCTCTCTGGGGCCTAATAAACCTGTTAAAATTATTATGCAAGAAAGACATGCTAGACAATAACTCGCCTATAACCTTATTCTTCAGACCGAACTTCCAGTACCCATTACCCATATCAGTCACCGTTCACCGTGTATTAAAGTTACCGGTAGTTATATTTAAAATGCACCACCTGAGGCTAAAGAGTGTATGGGCATGTCTACGACCTTAAACTGGCCATCCTGTAAAGTCCTCAGGCAGGAAAATCACAATAAATTAAATTGAATTGATTATGTAAAAATAAAATATTTAAAAAAAAATCAAAATGTGTCATCATCCGCGTACTGACCGGCGAGCTGCGATAGTGCCTCCTGGTCGTAGGTGATCTGGGGCTGAGCCCCGGCCAGCTCTGGCAGGGGCTCCTCCCCGGGCTGCGGCCCCAGACCCCGCAACGAGGTCAGGTCTAGAGTGTCCGGCATCTCTACGGCCACGTCCAGCTTGACAGGCACCCAGTCCTCTCGCAGGGTGAACTTCTTGAGGTGCAGCATGAGGTAGTCGGGGAACGAGGCGAGGCGCGTCGTCCTACAACAACAACAACAGCGGGGTGAGTCACGCGGTACCGACAACCAGGGTGGATGATTTAAACAAAAAACAAAAGTTTTTTTTAAATTTAAATAATTTTTTTTATTTAAAATTTAAATACAATTATTTTTATTTTATTCGGTTTAAATCTGATTTTAATTTAACATTCACTTCACAAAAACATTGGAATCTAGCAAACAAAAATACAAAGTAAAACGAAATGTTCAACATAATTCGTCAATACGCATAATAAAATCGATAAGAATTATTACCGATAGGCGGTGGCCTACGGCGAACCGTCAGTATTTTTAGCGACGGTACACATACCAGCTCATATAGTTGTCCCAACGAAAGTATTCTGATGCTTACGACACAGCCGAGTCCAAGGTGACAACCTAATTTTCTACTTCGCTAATTCCTACCATCTAATCGAAACACATCCATTGGGGATAATTTAAGACCTTTCGTTGGTTACCTTTAACGGTGGGTGTGGCCAAACCGCCTGTGCACTCGACTAAGCCGAACTATGCATTTACGAATGTGTGAAAGAACGCCAGGTATCTGTTGATTTTGTTTCAATCGGCGCGGTTGAAAGGGGCAGTAGACAATGACCCGTAATCGGTGTGCAAATACTTTCGTTGGGACTAGTATACCGCCCAACTTTAACCAGTTAACTGAGTATTTTCTCCGCGCCGAGTGGCACTGTTGGTGGGGAATTGAAATCCCGCGCTAGGCGCGACGCGCACCACGTCGGCTTATCACGCACATATTCCGTAATTTCGATCAGAATATTATGAACGTACACTCAGTCTCTTCGTGAGATTGTGACGAAATTAATACATCGTCACTACTTATATCCAGGTCACTATTATCACTATCGTCTACAATCTCTAAAATATCCTCTTCTGTCACTCACGCTCGTTTCCCGCCTGTAGCCATGTTGCATCACTGTCCGGTAGCAGGTCCGGCAGTCGCCGCAGAACTTACGCGCATCCTATCGTTTACACTGAGGACTTCACCAACTTAGAAGTACACGATTTTGTTCCTAGATGGCGCAATGTGTTCACGAAAGACGACGAGTATTTTGAAATAAACCATGACGGCAAACACCGTCACCCCCATTGTAGAGCTGCGACAAAACCTCCGTGACGTCTATCGATGTCATTCACGGGCGCAGAGACACAGTGACATGACGTCACCCCCAGTTAACTGGTTAAGGGTAAGAGTAGGGCAGGCAGACTTACTTCCTGGCCGTGGTCTTCTCGTTGAGAGCCGTGCTGTAGAACTGCTCCACCAACTCGGCCTGCGTGAAGGCTTCGAGGCAGGAGA
Source organism: Isoperla grammatica (assembly GCA_945910005.1). NCBI lineage: Eukaryota > Metazoa > Arthropoda > Insecta > Plecoptera > Perlodidae > Isoperla > Isoperla grammatica. Next base: position 44,001,462 of record OX246744.1, read on the forward strand.
ACAGACGGATACGTGGCCTCACCACGGTGTCACTGCAACAACATGATACTATAATAACACTATGCAGCTAGCAGAGAGCAATAAAATGGCTATTACCCAAATACACCTTCGTCGGGTGATCAAGGCCACGTCAGGCCGAAACTGTCTCGACATTTTGTGTTTATATCTTTTGTGTTTCTATCGACTCCGAAGGCCGCAACTATACAAGGTAAGCTGTTGGTTCCTTCCTGTCCTTCTCCCCTAGCTCTATTACCCAAATACAGTAATCCCCCTTTAATTCAAATATCACGGGACCCTAAAAACTCCAATTTGAATTAGAAAATTTTGAATTAAAAGAACATTAACACTACGCACCATACCTAAATCTTCTGCTGGGACTCCATCATTGTTTGAATTATACATAATTTTGAATTGACTGAGTTTGAATTAACGAGGGACTACTGTAGTGAGATTTGATAGTGGGGGAATGATAATTATTGGGAGAAGGAGACAATTTTTACAACAAAAATCTAGAAGAAAACTGCATTTTTAAAAAAGCATCTAGAGAAAATGGAAGGCGTGAAGATCTCTTAGGGTCAAATCCACATTCAAAGGGGGAGCTTTTTTCTCGATCAATAATAGATTTTTCTTCAGAATTGAAGCCAGAGTTATAACTACAAATAATGATAATATGTGAAATTATTATTAAAGTTATGTAGAATTATTTATGCTGAAGTGTTTCAGTCCTATTGATTGGTTCAAGTCAATTATAATAATTGTATACAAATTCCACTAAATAAATAGAATTAGTAGGCCTATCTATCTTCGTAATCAATAAATAGAGATACAGAGGAATGTATGAGCAAAGACGCCTCTCAACACACACACAATGTTCTGATACTGGTTTAATACCAACCTCCCAGGCCTACTACACTTCTCCACCCTAGGCCACACATTAGGCCAACCACACTCTGCAACTCTCTACAGTCCACACTCCTCGTTCTCACTATCACACACGATCTTCTTCCTCACAAAACTAAAATAACTATTGATTGGTTCAAGTCAATTATAATAATTGTATACAAATTCCACTAAATAAATAGAATTAGTAGGCCTATCTATCTTCGTAATCAATAAATAGAGATACAGAGGAATGTATGAGCAAAGACGCCTCTCAACACACACACAATGTTCTGATACTGGTTTAATACCAACCTCCCAGGCCTACTACACTTCTCCACCCTAGGCCACACATTAGGCCAACCACACTCTGCAACTCTCTACAGTCCACACTCCTCGTTCTCACTATCACACACGATCTTCTTCCTCACAAAACTGCTCGATGAACTCTTGCTCGTCTTCTCAACAACTCAACCTCTCTCTACCACGATATATTCCCTAGCTCCAACACTCCACACTGCTCACCCACGCTAACTCTCCCACTCGGATTCCAATCATGCCAATCTAAATCTTCTGCTGCCAACCTTGATAAAAAATAACTAACATAGTAAATAGCTTTCACTCTAAAATCTAACAGGAATAAGTGTACGTCAACGAAGTGTCAATAGTATAACGCTGCAGCTTGAAAACCAGTGTTGTACTCACAGCTTGAGGCCGCGGGCCTCGGCCTCGGCCCGCGCGGCCTCAAAGGCCGCCACCTCCTCCTTGTTGATGGCGGCCTCGAGGGGGATGGGCAGGGGCAGGCTGGCCTCGGTGCGGTACGTGTACTTGACCTTCTTCGACCCCCCGCACTGGAACCTGTCCTCAACGCGGAACTGGAAGCATCGCGAGGGGTCCGCACGGTGTCGGCTGTGACGCTGTAACAACACACGCAAGGTTGGACGTAGGGCTGGGATAATTAAACGTTTAAACGCCCGTGGCTAATTACACGTTTAAGGATTTTGTTAAGAAATTAAATGCCAAATGGTCGTATCATATTGTTAATTTCCCGCCCGTGGTATCCCATTTCATCTAAGTTTGTTATATCAGCACGAAAACTCGAAAAAACTATTTTGGGTAGCCCCCCCCCCCCCCCTCTTCTCCCGCCCGCCGTACTCGTATGAAGGCCACGATCTAGCCACCTACCCGAAGCCTTCCTGTGTCCGTCCCGACAAGTTCCCGACCTCGCCCGGGAACATACAATTTTAGTTCCTGCCACTCGCTTGTTCGGCCGTCGCCGTCATTACTTCGCGAGGTGCGTAAGTCGTTAGTTCGTTCAAGCAGCAATAAAACATTATTCTACCCTATTTTTTATGCCGCGACTGCGTGAGACATTTCCCAAATAAAACTTTTTTTTTTGCTTATTTACATTTTTGGCGTTAAAACGTTTAAACGCGATTAATTTAACAGTTTAACCGTTTAAGCCATTAAACGATTTACCCCACCCCTAGTTGGACGTTCAAACGGGACGTTCCGACAGCGTTACAAATTTCAGATTTCTTTCCCCCTAAGACGTCTTCAGTGAAGTGTCTTCCGTAGATCCCTAGTCATTGCGCAACGGCGGGAGATGAAAGGGCCGACTATATGGCAAAGATGGTAGCTAATTATTGAAACCAGAAAACCCATCTCACGAGAGACCATCAAATTTACAATCAATAACCAAGTCGGCATAGAGTTGAAGAAACAGTACGAAGTAATTACGTGGGGGAAAAGATGGGATCCACTCTAAGGAAAGAGAGAAAGATCTCAAGGAGAACTAATGAGGAAGATAGAAGTGTATAGGCCTAGTAAAGTTGAGAAACTGTAAGAATGACGGCCCCCTCCATATCCCATCTACAGCTACCCGATCCCCCTCAACTCCGTGACAACCTAACAAAATGAAATGCGTAACTGAAAATCTATTTGTTTCAGTTGTTCAGTTTGTTGTTTCACGGAGTTGAGGGGGATCGGGTAGCAGAGGTGGGTATAAGGAGGGGGCCGTCATTCTTACAGTTTCTCAACTATATAAGTGGCCACTTTCCGGCTAGACAATGGCCACGACTACCTTCAAGCACGTCTGCACAAAATTGGAGTAGTGGACAGAATATGCCCACTCTGCAAAGAGCAAGAACAGGATGCAGAACCCCTTACAACGGGTGTTTTCCTAAAAACAGAAAGGGATCTAATGAGGCGGAAAACTTAGAACAAAGGCAATATGTGACAAACTTTTATTGGGCAGCGAGGCAGAGAATGGCATAAGCTCCAACTCTGGGTGTTCGCAAGAAGATAAGAGAATTCACATTTTACATAGGTAGGCCTAACCTACCAAAGAAGAGACATGTAAATTTACTTTCAACTATAAATGCTAAATATATGTAAATTGAGTTTAATCTGTTGTCATGTCTCATGCTTATGTTACGGTATTTTGACAAACTTGTTTAAAATGCCCAATTGATCACTTTTATTTTTCTTTATTAAAACGCAAAATTGTGTACTTGTAGTGTTGCTAATTTGTAGCTTAAGTGTAGAACTAATGCTAATTTCACCTAAAAAGAACAAAATCTGGACTAATTTGTAAGGAGCCTCACTTGCCAGTGGCTGTTATTGCTGGTCTATGGTGGGCTGCACTCAACTACACACCTTGCAACAGGTGGCTTTTGGAGGCGAGTATGAGGGTAGTTACGTTGAGGCTAGCATACCTGCAGTGTGTTGATGACGTGTCAACACTAGACTAGTTACGTTGAGGCTAGCATACCTGCAGTGTGTTGATGACGTGTCAACACTAGACTAGTTACGTTGAGGCTAGCATACCTGCAGTGTGTTGATGACGTGTCAACACTAGACTAGTTACGTTGAGGCTAGCATACCTGCAGTGTGTTGATGACGTGTCAACACTAGACTAGTTACGTTGAGGCTAGCATACCTGCAGTGTGTTGATGACGTGTCAACACTAGACTAGTTACGTTGAGGCTAGCATACCTGCAGTGTGTTGATGACGTGTCAACACTAGACTAGTTACGTTGAGGCTGGCATACCTGCAGTGTGTTGATGACGTGTCAACACTAGACTAGTTACGTTGAGGCTAGCATACCTGCAGTGTGTTGCTGACGTGTCAACACTAGACTAGTTACGTTGAGGCTAGCATACCTGCAGTGTGTTGCTGACGTGTCAACACTAGACTACTTACGTTGAGGCTAGCATACCTGCAGTGTGTTGCTGACGTGTCAACACTAGACTAGTTACGTTGAGGCTAGCATACCTGCAGTGTGTTGCTGACGTGTCAACACTAGACTACTTACGTTGAGGCTAGCATACCTGCAGTGTGTTGCTGACGTGTCAACACTATACTAGTTACGTTGAGGCTAACATACCTGCAGTGTGTTGATGACGTGTCAACACTAGACTAGTTACGTTGAGGCTAGCATACCTGCAGTGTGTTGATGACGTGTCAACACTAGACTAGTTACGTTGAGGCTAGCATACCTGCAGTGTGTTGATGACGTGTCAACACTAGACTAGTTACGTTGAGGCTAGCATACCTGCAGTGTGTTGATGACGTGTAGGAAGAACTCTTGCGCGTCCTGCTGCCGCTTGGTACAGAAGTCCGGGTGTCCCTTGCCTATGAGAGTCTTGAACATGAGCGGAGAGATGCCAGGCTGGTCGGCGTCCGCCTTAGACTCGTCCCGCGGGGGCTGGGAGTACTTGCCCGACAGGAGCCCGTTGCCCAGCTTAGCCCTAACACACGCAACCGTCAAACACCGTTAATTCAAATTACGAGGGACCCTAAAATCCACAAATTACTCACGTACTCGTTCTCCTACGTACAAATTACTCACATAACATTACTCACATCTGTACGTTGAAGTCTGAGGCGGGGCCTACTGTGCAACCCTCGAATATCTATTAGGCCAACACTACATACATCTATTCATAGTTCCCACGTGACGTCACAGCGGCCATGATTGCGACACAATTGATGAGGACCAATCCTAGATCATTGGCGAATACTATTCAAATTCGATAAATAAGCCTAGGTAATTTAGAATTTAAAAAGTAAACATAAGTAATAAAAAATTTACAAATTACGACACATAAGTGACCAATTTTATTTAAAAAACACGCTGAATTTTAAAGAACTAAGAATTTCTGTGTTCTACCACAACAGCCTTCAATTGTTTCTCCATGGTAACGTCAAAGTTTGATCACAAATGTGGCCGCCACGCGCAAAGATGTGACGTACGTGCAACCTATGAATAAGACGGACGTGTTCTGAACGTATGGAAAGGTTACTCACATCTGTACGTTGAAGTCTGAGGCCGGGTCTACTGTGCAACCCTCGAATATCTCCTGGGCCGCGTTGCCGACAAAGCGCTTCTGGAAGTCGGGTATGAGGAACAAGACCTGCATCACACTGTTGAGGTAGCAAGAGTTGCCCAGGTTCACCAGGCCCGTGTGTCCTGGCCCGTACAGGGGCTTCAACTGGCTGCCAGACTCCTGCGGGACCAAACAGTCATTTAACATTACGCCTACGTGATGTCCGCAAATTAGGGCTGCCCAACGATATCAATAATTCAATACGATATCGATAATAGATAAATAATTCGATATCGATATAGAATTAATTCATTGTACATAGCGCGATATCAAACTTGCGCCTAATAAGGTAATTGTTACAAAAAAAGATTACGTCACGTCACGCCAATCACAACATTGCTGTTTTGTGTGGATATTTTACAATTTGAATAGTACAACAAACAAATTGACACACATAGCAAGACATTTCAAAGCTAAAATATTTCTTTACATAATATTGTTTATAATGAATTACCTCTAGCTGGCCTGGAAATCCTAAAAACAGACGAGAAAAGTTTTGATATCGCCGATATTGATAAGTCACTTGAAAACTTTGGTATCGCGACACGATATCAATATTTCTTCCCGCAATATCGATATGATTTTTTTAATCGTTGGGCAGCCCTACCGCAAATACCTTACTAGAATAATACGGGAAACTGGGCCCGCTCAAGAGCGAAGGGTAGTCTCTACGTCAAAAATCGCAGAAAAATTTCATTATTTAATTATATCTCAAGATTGCAACAAGAAATCAAAAATCTAAATCAACAGCACACTGTGTTTTGGTAAGACCTTCAGACTGAATGAAACATAACCATTAGCATACCTTACTTATTTTGATTATTAATTTGATAATTAGTAATGAAATTAATTATATATAAAAAACATACTGATTACAATGTAAGACACAACTAAGAGGATTCAGTATGTAGAGCTTACTAAACCACAGTGCGCTGTTGATTCAGATTTTCGATTTCGAAGTCTATTCTTGAGATATAATTTATAAATTAAAATTATGTGCGGTTTTCGACGTAGAGGTATTCTTCCATGTTAACGCTGAGCGCATGGCGACACACTTCATGTATAAAGTACAAAGTCAAGCCGCTACATTGCAAGAAGCCAGTTGATAAAAGATTTGCCACTGTGGATGCAGCGAGTGAACTTCTTTGCGTCGATCATTCACCAAGTTCCAAGTTCTGTCGCTAGGGCAGCTGGTGCCAGAAATAGACGAAAGCCTACCGTATTATTCTAGTAAGGTATTTGGTATTGGTATTTGGTAGGGATCTGCGACGTTCATTTATGACGACAGGCCAAAAGCACGGTATAAAAATGTATCCAGTAGCAGAACTCAGGGCCTAATTTAGTGCGCAGCTGGACACTGTTTGTGCAGCTGCAATTTGTGATTTGCGCAGTTAAGAATTCGTCTTTAAAAGAACTGATATAGGTAATAAAAAATATACTTCATTTATATTTAAAATAAAATTTGAATTAATTTTTTAATTTGCATTAAAATTTTATAAATTGACACGGCTTCAGTCAATAAGTGTTTGATATGTTCTGCTACCTTTCCCAAAATGCGATCTCCAGTTTGTAACACAGTCCTGCAACGTGTAAACATGCCATAGTAAATCTAATAAAATTTATTGAAGACCATCTCAAGCCATTTAAACAGGTTCTTGAAAAAAATTAGAACAAAAACTCCCCTGCGGGGCTAACCCGTAGGGCTGCACCCCCCCACACCCCCCGGCGCTTTGCCTCTAAAAACTTATTTGTGCAGTTCCACTTTTTTCTTAAATTAGGCACTGGCAGAACTCAACTGATTTTCTATGAGACTTTGAGATTCTATGGCTTATTTCATTTGCAATGTTGACACGCACAGATCAGCATGTATACTGAAGGAGGTTTGACCTACCTGAAGAGAGAACCACTCCCCGAACCGCTGGTTCAGATCCAACTCCAACTCAACCATCGACTTCTCCGTCTGCAAGAAAGAAACGTAACCGATTAGGGAGACTGAACATCAAGAGCTGTGTGTGATGTGATGCCCCAGTGGGCCAGGTATGACCCAGTGGGCTACTCACCTTCTCCATCTGGGCTATGTTGATGCCCCAGTGGGCCAGGTGCTGCACCAGGCAGGGGTCCTGCCCCAGTGGGCTACTCACCTTCTCCATGTGGGCTATGTTGATGCCCCAGTGGGCCAGGTGCTGCACCAGGCAGGGGTCCTGCCCCAGTGGGCTACTCACCTTCTCCATCTGGGCTATGTTGATGCCCCAGTGGGCCAGGTGCTGCACCAGGCAGGGGTCCTGCCCCAGTGGGCTACTTACCTTCTCCATCTGGGCTATGTTGATGCCCCAGTGGGCCAGGTATGACCCAGTGGGCTACTCACCTTCTCCATCTGGGCTATGTTGCTGCCCCAGTGGGCCAGGTGCTGCACCAGGCAGGGGTCCTGCCCCAGTGGGCTACTTATTTTCTCCATCTGGGCTATGTTGATGCCCCAGTGGGCCAGGTATGACCCAGTGGGCTACTCACCTTCTCCATCTGGGCTATGTTGATGCCCCAGTGGGCCAGGTGCTGCACCAGGCAGGGGTCCTGCCCCAGTGGGCTACTCACCTTCTCCATCTGGGCTATGTTGATGCCCCAGTGGGCCAGGTGCTGCACCAGGCAGGGGTCCTGCCCCAGTGGGCTACTCACCTTCTCCATCTGGGCTATGTTGATGCCCCAGTGGGCCAGGTATGACCCAGTGGGCTACTCACCTTCTCCATCTGGGCTATGTTGATGCCCCAGTGGGCCAGGTGCTGCACCAGGCAGGGGTCCTGCCCCAGTGGGCTACTCACCTTCTCCATCTGGGCTATGTTGATGCCCCAGTGGGCCAGGTGCTGCACCAGGCAGGGATCCTGCCCCAGTGGGCTACTCACCTTCTCCATCTGGGCTATGTTGATGCCCCAGTGGGCCAGGTGCTGCACCAGACAGGGATCCTGCCCCAGTGGGCTACTCACCTTCTCCATCTGGGCTATGTTGATGCCCCAGTGGGCCAGGTGCTGCACCAGGCAGGGATCCTGCCCCAGTGGGCTACTCACCTTCTCCATCTGGGCTATGTTGATGCCCCAGTGGGCCAGGTGCTGCACCAGGCAGGGGTCCTGCCCCAGTGGGCTACTCACCTTCTCCATCTGGGCTATGTTGATGCCCCAGTGGGCCAGGTGCTGCACCAGGCAGGGGTCCTGCCCCAGTGGGCTACTCACCTTCTCCATCTGGGCTATGTTGATGCCCCAGTGGGCCAGGTGCTGCACCAGGCAGGGGTCCTCTACCATCTCGTCCTCGTCGTAGCTGAAGACGTCTGCTTTACCGTCGTTGGTGATGGTCCCCAGCTTGACAGCCAGCGGGTGGTGGGTCTCTGCATAATGCTGGACCTGTGTACACGTACACGCAACAGTATAAGTACATTTTACTAGAGCTGTAGTACGGCCTTCCTGGGCTCTTTTCTGCCAACCCCTATTCATTTGAGGACTCCAGGGCCTAATTTAGTGCACAGCTGGACATTGTTTGCGCAGTTGCAAAAGTCAATGGGGCTTTGCACGCAAAGCTTGACGTAGAATGCGCCACCACCGTCCAAGCCCAAATCCATGACCTGCTGGATGGGTAAATCAGCGCGGACAAGGTCTACTTGACCCATCCAGCAGGCTTTGATGGCAGCATTTTGCCAAAGACATTGGAATAGAAGTAGCGCCACCATAGTTCGAGCTTAAGTCCAGAGCCTCCTGGATGGGTAAATCAGCCCTTTTTTCATGGCTAAGTTATGCGGAGATCAAGTAGACCTTGTCTGAGGGCTGGCACTACGCTGGCGCTGCGAGTGGGAGAATGTGGCAGTGCAAAGCCCCATTGCACAGCTGCAATTTGTGATTCGTGCAGTAAAAGAATTTATCTTTAAAAGAACTGATAGAATATAAAATATACTTTATTTTTATTTTATTTTTTAATCTTATAGGGATTATACTAAATCTACACGTATTATCTTCAATTTCTTAACGTCTATTTAACTTTGTATGTTTTCTGAGGAGGTAAGCGCTTAGTGAATCGCGGTAGTAAATCTAATAAAATGTATGGAAAACCATCTCAAGCCATTTAAATATGTTCTTGAAAAAAGGGTAAAAAAAAAAATCCCCTGGGGGGCCGCACCCCCCACACCCCCCGGCGCTTGCCACTAAATACTTGTTTGTGCAGTTCCACTTTTTCCTTAAATTAGGCACTAGAGGACTCAAACTAACACACACACACAGCACTGCTATTCAACCTTCTTACAGCGACATTTATGATTTAACAATAAACCAACAATGAAAATAACCTCATAATACTTTATTTTTTTGCCACCAGAATGCATCTAGTCTATTTTGAGCAATAGAAATATTTAATAATTAAGAGCGTTTGGCAGTAGGAGTTTTACAGATGTATTGGCCGCCAACTAATTACTCTTAAAGTCACTCCTCTATAACTCGACATCGTTGTCACGTTCTTCATATTTGGCTCTCTTTACAATGAGACAGCGTTCTTTCACAATACAAAAAAATTAAAGTACCTTTCCGATCTACTTTTTCCAAAATTTTGAATTGAAAATTTTCAAAATCCCTATCCTTTAACATTGGAAAGTAGAGAAATCATACATTTTATCACCTTCACATAGATATAAAGGAGCCAAAAAACGTTGCTACGTAAACAGATTTAGTATCAAAATAAAGCTAAGTTCTCAAGGAATACACACAAACCAGAAAAAATGAGTATATCCGTACTACTTTTTGCGTTATTTGAGCCTAAAGTTGCATGTACGCTCAGAAACGTGGCAACAATGCAGAGTCGCCTGCTCCAACTTGTCACTCCCCCGCCGCCCGCGATTGCTAGACCCGGCTGTCCACACTTGCCTGACGCAGACCTACCTTCATATTAACCGAATAACATTTTCCTTTATGATTTGTATGAGTTCTTATGTCGTGATTGGTCTTTGAATACTTGTATTCTGCAACATGAGCCTTTTGTAGGCCAGTACTCAATTTTTTAAATCTAGAATTCTAAGCTTTTGATTGATTCAGTTCTTTATTTTGTTGGTACATAATACACAATATCTGTATTTGATCCTTGAAGTTAACTTTGAATTGTAATATTTTGTCTACGTTCTATTTATGATGTTGATAGCGGACATTGACGTGCCCCGGGCCAGCGCCTAGGCACTCGCGCTGCGCTTTGTTTACATTGAAAGATTTCGTTCTTTCGTCGTCAACAATGTCGTGATTATCATCTAATATTAGGCCTACTTTGTATAGAATCCAAGGGCCAGCCTAGGACAACAGCCTTGGTCTACCCTTAGTACCATAAATGTTTATCTGGAATAAAGTCATTGTTCGCATTTCGCAATCGGTAGCTAGGGGGTATGGATGGAGATTGGTGTGGGCCAAGAATGTACTAAATTTAACAGTAGAGTCCTAGAAGCAAACTGCAGTGGGGCCTACCCCTAGGCCTGTATCGATTCATTTTTGTGAAGGCCTGGTCTAGGCTAGGCTAGAGAGAGCCTAGATAAGGTAGGCCTAGCCAATGTCAGCATTCTCTTCCGTATGAAATTGAGTCCTAGGCTAGCTAGGCCTACGCCTCACTCCAGACATTGGCTTTACGGCTCAAATGTTAAATTAATTACGTTATTATGTGCACACACCACCTAATCTGCTAGCTACCTATGCCATCGCATTTTAGTTGTGTCCCACAAGACTTTCGTTTTCAACAGCCGTCAGTGTCACAAACAACACAAACAATGTGTTGTCAATTGTTTTTGTTTTGAATTTTGATATGCACTTTTTGCACACGCAACGCGCGATAAAGTTAAATCTGGCACAGCTAATCACAACAGATCGCGTCGCTCCAAACTGATCATCTGATTTTAGCGTTTCAGTCGCGTCGCATCAAGCGCGTTTTAGTAAACGCAGCATGAAAACGTCCCTTTTTACTGCGCGCGAAAGAAGCTGACATCTTCACATGGCATGTGGTTGATTGTTGGGAAGGTTGCGATCACGTTGCGATGTTGCCAAGCGTATTTTAAGGTTGGCAATAGACTACATGACCAAATATTACGTGTTCCACTTCATATATCACTTCTAAATCAAAGCAACCATACACAAGTGTTTATTTTATGTTATTATCAATCTAATATACGGGACATTATTTCAATCAAACAGATATCAAATTAGTGTTATTCTTGCTATTATTTTGTTTCCACTATATGGCTGCACTGATTTTGAGCGGCAACTACTGCGCCGTGTTTTAGTCAGTTGACAGACTAGCACTTCCGACAATGCAAATAAATTAACAGTTTAGTTAAAATAACATATTTATGTAGGGAAAGATTTACAAACAATATTAAAAGTACACACTTCTATTTAAAAATTAAAAACATTTTGTTTTAATTGCATTGTTCAGCTGACTTTGATCATTAGTTATAGTTGACTCTGACTAGAGAGTACACTTAGAGGAGTGACTTTAAACTAATAGTAGGATTGTTATAAATATTTACCCATTTGTAGAGGGATGTCATATCTATGCATGGTATTAAGTACATTTGTCACCAACCTATTCAAAAACAAATAACAATGTACCCATTTTAAACAGATTCTCCGTATTATTTCGCCGAACATCAAACGTGAGTGTATTATTTTTTAGCAGGCTTGTCACAAATGTACTTAGTATCATGCGTAGATATGACATCCCTCTGCAAGTAGGTAAATTTTCATAATAATCCTTTTATTTGTTTAAGAGAAATTAGTTGACTAAAAAACGTCAAAACTACTTCCAAACGCTCTTAAATGAATGAATGCCGCCTCGTCAACTCACGGCGTGGTCGTTGCCTCCCGTCCCGTCGAAGAACTTCCGCCCGCAGAGGATGGATCCGTCCGTCAGGTTGAGCCACAGGTTGGTGGTGAGGTCACACTTCTCGCACTGCCAGCCCCCGGGCGGGATGCGCTTGCCGTTGGATATCTGCGGCAGGTTGGTGGCGTGTCTGCGGACACAGACGAGTAGTTTACAGCCTACTGCAGGGTTGCCACTTTCAAGGATTTTTAGAGTGTCTCAAGGATAACAGGATTTTGGGCAAAATCTTAGGATTTTGTACTGTCTTTAAAAAATACATTAAATAAATACATTTTAAAAAATTCAGCTAAAAAAGCAATGTAGACAGTAAAAGAACATCACTCAGGTACTAGTAAAAATAAACATAAGTGACTGCATAACATTTCCCGCAAGTGGTAGTTATGGTGAGTAAAAGTAAAACGTTAAAATATATTCGAAGAAGATTCCGGTTCTTATGCGTTTCTGCACGTAATGTTGACTAGATTCTCGAAAATCAGGCTGGCATAACATATTTTGGCATGAAACCTGAAAATTTGTAACATTCCTTTGCAGTTATAATATGCTAATGCTGAATATAACTGTTTTCAAGGATTTCTCAGGATTTTTTTAGTTTCTTTCAAGGATAAAAAAATTGACTTGGTGGCAACCCTGGCCTACTGCATTTACTTAGAGTAAAAGTTTTATTCTATTTTATTTTATTTATAGCTAGGGGACAGAATGGGAAGGACAAGGCTGAGATTGATGACGGAAGGGAGGATGCCCAGGAGAATATATGAAAAAAAAGATCGAAAGGCGGAAGAAGAAGACGGGGAAGACCAAGGAAGAGATGGAAGGAAAAGATTGCTGAAGACTTACAGAAGAGAGGAGAGAACTGGGAGCAAGTAGAGGAAGTATGATTGTTGGAAGAGGTGGAAAAATTTGGTTGTGAAACCCAAGCTGACCCTGCCAGAAGCAGGAAACGGCGATGGATAATGATGGTGAAAAGTTTTATTCATTGTGTACAAAACCATCGGGTAACGTTCCGATTGTTTGTGCTTTACGTTGTTAACAACACGAGTAACACGAACATCGACGTCGTTTGCCAATTTTTACCGATTTCGATGCTTTTGGCGGCGATTTCTGTCACATTCCGGTTTCAAATTGATAAACTCGAGCGCGCTCATTTAATTAAATGAAATCAATTCTACACATTCCGGTGGTACAGTCGTTCGCGAAATGTACTTAGCTCTAGGCCTACTTATTGGGCAATTTCTGGTATTCCAGCAGAAAGTTAGCGGCCGAAATGTACGCACATTGGTAAGCGCGGTTTTTATGTTTACGACCATGGTAACCGTTCGTGTGGCGTTTAATTTAGCAAAGTTTTAGTATATTTCCCTCGCAGGGCTGCCATTCTTTAGGTCTTCCAAATAAGTTACTTATCAAAAACATTAAAAAGTGGCCTATCAGTTGCCATAATACATACGGAAAGTGGTATAAAAGTAGACTGAGGTAAAGATTATTTGTCAAATATTATGCCACTCCCACTCAGCAAAACCACACTGAAAAATTAAACCATAATATGTCATTAAAATGAAGATTCTTATCAAGGGTGTTTATGCAAACGTGATCCAGATTACTAGCCCAATCGGAACTTGTTTCTATCAATCACTTGAGCGTGACTCGATCCTACAGGTTAGACTGTAATGATCAAAAGGAAATCTTGGTTTGGAGTAAAAACTTTATATTTGTACAAAACTAACAAACAAAATTATTTGATAGACAAAAAAGAACTCTTAAATAGTTTAGAAATTTATTTTATATAGTTACAAAAGATAAAAAAAAAAAAAAAATGCTTTATACTTTATAGTTTTAAAAAAGTGTCACGTGGTGGCAGCCCTGCCCTCCGCAAAGAACAGCCGCAACGAGGGGGGCTGGGGGTTACTCACCTGGACACCACGCGGGCCTCCCCGTCCCAGGTCCCAGCCATGGCCTCCAGCTCCGCCAGCTTGGTCGCGCTCTCCGCCTCTATGACGCCCCTCACCGCCCTCTCAACGAGAGTCTGTCCGTGTTACGAGGGCTGTGACTCACCTGGACACCACGCGGGCCTCCCCGTCCCAGGTCCCTGCCATGGCCTCCAGCTCCGCCAGCTTGGTCGCGCTCTCCGCCTCTATGACGCCCCTCACCGCCCTCTCAACGAGAGTCTGTCCGTGTTACGAGGGCTGTGAGTGACTCACCTGGACACCACGCGGGCCTCCCCGTCCCAGGTCCCTGCCATGGCCTCCAGCTCCGCCAGCTTGGTCGCGCTCTCCGCCTCTATGACGCCCCTCACCGCCCGCTCAACGAGAGTCTGTCCGTGTTACGAGGGCTGTGACTCACCTGGACACCACACGGGCCTCCCCGTCCCAGGTCCCTGCCATGGCCTCCAGCTCAGCCAGCTTGGTCGCGCTCTCCGCCTCTATGACGCCCCTCACCGCCCTCTCAACGAGAGTCTGTCCGTGTTACGAGGGCTGTGAGTGACTCACCTGGACACCACGCGGGCCTCCCCGTCCCAGGTCCCTGCCATGGCCTCCAGCTCCGCCAGCTTGGTCGCGCTCTCCGCCTCTATGACGCCCCTCACCGCCCTCTCAACGAGAGTCTGTCCGTGTTACGAGGGCTGTGACTCACCTGGACACCACGCGGGCCTCCCCGTCCCAGGTCCCTGCCATGGCCTCCAGCTCAGCCAGCTTGGTCGCGCTCTCCGCCTCTATGACGCCCCTCACCGCCCTCTCAACGAGAGTCTGTCCGTGTTACGAGGGCTGTGACTCACCTGGACACCACGCGGGCCTCCCCGTCCCAGGTCCCAGCCATGGCCTCCAGCTCCGCCAGCTTGGTCGCGCTCTCCGCCTCTATGACGCCCCTCACCGCCCTCTCAACGAGAGTCTGTCCGTGTTACGAGGGCTGTGACTCACCTGGACACCACGCGGGCCTCCCCGTCCCAGGTCCCAGCCATGGCCTCCAGCTCCGCCAGCTTGGTCGCGCTCTCCGCCTCTATGACGCCCCTCACCGCCCTCTCAACGAGAGTCTGTCCGTGTTACGAGGGCTGTGAGTTACTCACCTGGACACCACGCGGGCCTCCCCGTCCCAGGTCCCTGCCATGGCCTCCAGCTCCGCCAGCTTGGTCGCGCTCTCCGCCTCTATGACGCCCCTCACCGCCCTCTGCACCACCTCGGGCAGCGTCTCGTCAGGGTAGGCGACCGAGGCGAACGACGGCAGGACAACAACCGCGTACGCGTCCTCGTACTCAAACTTCTTCTTGCCCGACTCCGGGTCGAAGCCGCCCTCGACGCCGATAGCCAGGCGCGTTATCTTCTTCTCGGGGCCGTCGCCCTGCTGGACAACAGCTATCTGGAAACAGCGCTCGGGATAATAATAATAATAATAATATTAACAATAATAATAATAAAAATAATATTTAGTGATAACATCGGGTAGTAAGTATTGGAGTCGGCTCCTGACCTTAAGGAGTCGGGTAGGAGTCGACTCCTCGAACGACAAAAAGATAGGTAAAGTAAAAGCGATTGATTTTAACCAATACTACGGCCGACCGGCCACCACTTACCGAGTGATGTGCAGTCGGCGAATACTGGAGGGAAAGGGAAACAGACCGCCAATACACGGTACACTTACACACAGCAACCGACTTTTGAAGGAGTCGACTCCTAGCAATTGGAGTCGGGTACAAGAGGAGTCGGGTAGGAGTCGGGTTCCCGAGTACCCGATGTCATCACTAATAATAATAATAAAAATAATAAAAATAATAATAAAATAACAATAAAAATATAAGCTATCATCAATGCAGTATAGGCTTGTTCCTTTTTACACCATCAGTGTCAGTTTCGGAAATCTTTTCAATTCACAAGAGTTTCAAGATTACATTCGAAACAACAGGCTATAGGCCGTGTGAAGACTGGAGACTGGAGTATCTAAAAGCAGTCATTTCAAGTAGCAGGAGACTTCTAAACAAGAGGATACTGATACTGAAACCTGATGATTCCGCGCTAAAAGGATTAATTCCAGAGTTCAACGCAGTTTCAGATTAATTCCAAAAAGCGACAATTAGTCGATGACTACTTGTTCGATGACTACTTGTTGACCTCCCTATTTGTGGCACAAATTCGTGACTAATCACACATCAGTTATCACTCGGGGAAACTGCGTCGAGTGTTCTGTTTTTACTCACGAGATGGCAGCACTGGAGACGGTACAAACATTGCAGTCTGACAGGTGACGGCTGCTAGATATTTTCTGTTACAAGATTTCTAAACTTGTAACTGACATCAAATTCATTCCCGTAATAAAGTAGCTAGGCTAGGTCTATAAGCCTAGATAAATGTTATAAACAAGGGCTTGTAACTAGCATGGGGGTGGATAGGAAGGAAACCAACAGCTTACCTTGATGTTGACCTTCAGAGTTGATAGAAACATTTAAAGAAGAATGGACAAATAACCTCGAAACTGTTTCGGCCTGACGTGGCCTTGCCCGACTAAGGTAGAGAGGAGACTGAGTCAGAAGTCCCCATGAATCTTGTTACTTCCAGTTTTTTAAATTTATATGTACACACTGTGCTATCAACTCTATTTTTACACTATTTACATATTTGTATGTCTGTAAAAGTTGCTGTTGGTATACGATGCAAACATATGGCTCAGTCAGAAATGGAGTAGGGACATTATTTCAAATATGCTCTCACCTCGATCAAACGTAAACATTCCTACGCCATCTTCCGATGTTTGTACCGCCACCTAGACGCCAGCGCTGCACATTATGTGATTGTTAAACTAGCTTGGAACAAGCCCTATGTAGTACATGAATACACTATACATGCCAATAGTAGGCCCTACATGTCAATATGTGTCAAGATGGCTTTACAATTAAACATTAACTTACATTAAACTAATTCTATTATCAAGGTATTCACAAATGTGAGAGGTAGGACAGGGGGAGTTAATTATGTATTTCAAATTCATATAAATTTCATACAACAATGCTCACACACTCAAATGATAGCATCCAATTCGAGTTTGTTGTTTGTTTACATCAAGTGAAATGCTAACTTGAGTTGAACCGAATTCCAGAGTTCAACACAGTTTCAGATTAATTCCAATAACCGAGTGATTAGTTGATGACTCTTTGTTGACCTCACCGTTTGTGGCACAAATTCGTGACTAATCACTTATCAGTTATCGCTTATTGGAATTAATCCGAACTTCGTCGAGTGTTAGTTAAATTCTGGAATTGGGCTTTACGCTTTAGTCTCTTAGCCTAAATATTTCGTTTTTAATGTTTTGTCATTAAAAAACAATCATAGGGTAGGGCACTAGCAACACCAAAAGACAACAATGAAACAAATGAATTGAATCGATGGACAAACAACAAGCAGCTGTCAAAAAATAATTTCATCTGATTTTGGAAAACAAAACAAAAAACAAACAAATACACATACAAAACTTTCACTTAGTCGTTGTCTTTCATTAACATTTTTAAATGGCGAGCAGTTACTATTGCTACACTTGTATTTATTTCTATGGTTGGAATTTTATTAGGGATGACGAAACCCGACTTTTTTACGACCCGGGTACCCGTTCTCTATACCCGCGGGTTACCCGGGTAGGCCTAGGCCTAATAAACAAAAAAAATTGTGTGGGGTGTCAAATCAACCGCTCAATATCGCTCGCGTCGAAAATAACACCACAAATAGTGTATTGTAGTAGCAGGGATTAGGATGTTTCATTATATTTCGTGATGAAAAGTTGAACACCCATGGCAAGAGAAAGTTACAACAGCGCGGGGGGTCGAGGATCGGAGCGGGATGAAACATAATGCGTCACAGATGCCACTCAAGCTCAAGGCCACGGGCAGACCGGCCCGTTGAAGTGTCGAATGGTTGTGTGCTTTGTTAGGGCGGGGAGGGGGGTGTAGGGTAGCAGTTCATGCTAAAAGATTGCCGGCGGCCAGGCTTACATGAACAGGGAATTGGGCGGCATGAACAAAAGAAACTATCAAAGTGGACAGTTTATTTATAGACGCGATTCTATTTCTTAGGGAAATACCGCCAAGCACAAAAATAAAATACGTAATGACAGATGAATCAGTTCAAATTCTAAACATTTAGCTGATTCGCGGTTCTCAATTTCAGGAACCGGGTTTTGTCGGGTAAACGGGTAGAGAAAACACAAACCCGTACCCGACTTCGTCGGGCGGGTATC
Source organism: Isoperla grammatica (assembly GCA_945910005.1). NCBI lineage: Eukaryota > Metazoa > Arthropoda > Insecta > Plecoptera > Perlodidae > Isoperla > Isoperla grammatica. The sequence continues at coordinate 44,019,816 of OX246744.1, forward strand.
GGGTACCCGTCGTCTTCCCTAAATTTTATTATTTTGACAGCTGATGGTTTGTCCATCAGTTCAATTCATTTGTTCCATTGTTGTCTTTTGGTGTTGCTAGTGCCCTTGTCTTAGATGAACTTTATAGGGCCTATGCTTTTAGGATAGCATGAGGTTTTAACAAAATGGTAGAAATTTGTACATGTAAAGACGAAATTCGTTTTTGTCTTAATGTAACACCTATGAATCCACATAACATTCATTTTAGTAGAAAATTATCCAGTACTTTTAGTTGGAAATAGATCTAGGCCAATTGATTAAAAAACATGTACCTAACAGCATAATATTAGTAGGACTACGTTTACGACGCGAGCCGAGTCCGTAAGATTTGGTGCATACACACCAGGTTCGTAAGAGATTTCCCTGATAAATGTACTGAGGAAAAGTTCTCGCCCTCGGTACGTACCAACGTGTTTATCAGGGAAATCTTGTACGGACTCAGCTCGCGAGATAAATGTAGTAAACGTCTCGACAAAATAAATCGGGATAAGGGACACAGCAACTAAAACCAGGACAGTTCGCAACACTGTGTTTGTAAAATTATAATAAACAAATAATTATTAATTAGTATAGTAAATTTAGCTTCCTATGTTACGCACTAGAATATTATATTTAAACGGTATTTCAACTTTCAAAACAGTTGAAAAATTGTGTTTACGAGCATTATCGTAGTTACCTCTCTTTTGTCACGGTGGATGTGTAAGAACACCGAGTTCCCGGTCTTCCGGTGGAAGTGTTCGACGTAGTCCCGACCGAACCCTAAGAAGGTCTTGAGGCAGATGTAAAGCCCAGAATCCGTTTCCTAAAAGACAAATACATATATGTAGCTTTCAAGAACAATTCACAACATTTTACATTAGCCATCTAAATACAAGACGTTGACTACGTATATCACGCAAGTTTAACGCGCTTGGGATGAAGGCGCCTTGCTTTCAATCGGTAGCCGAGTGAGGAATCTGCTCCGTATATCATGTCAATCTGAAGCGCCCTTATCTACACCGGCTGCGAATTCAGCCAATCACAACACAGGCTGTGCATCGCAGAGCCGCTTTGACGTGTATATCACTTAAATCAACGTGAATTTCTAACCTCCAACTCGCTTGCCCAAGCGAGTTGGATCGCCGCCGCCTTGAGGTAAATTCGCTGTGTAGGCCTAGGCCTATACCACACTCTGCAACCGATTAGAACCAAGTCGCCTTCATCCTAGGCGCCTTAAACTTGCGTGATGTACGTAGTCATTAACTGCAATGCAGTTCCGGTCTAGGCCTAGGCCTAGGAATTGCCTCCCTCGAGAATACGTCCTAGGCCTAGGCGCTAGACCTAGGCCTAGCACTGGCTGACCCTTATCGACATAGGCCTAGGCCTAGGGCCTAGGCGTAGTACCGTACACGAAAGCATACAAAAAAAACTTTGACTGGGCCTATGATTACGGCCGAACCAAGTCATTAAGCAACACTGAATTCTCTTGCCCTAAACTCTTTTAGTACAAAGTAAACCTAGTTTCTCATGAGAAATCATTAACCGAGCCCTTAGCCTACATAACCTAACTTACCGGCGTATCAAATGAATAAACGCATTCATCTTTGTAGATTTTCTCAGCATGTTGAGGTATTCTTATATTTTTCAACTGCAGAGTTAAAAGTTCCAATGCCGCCATTGTGCAGGCTTGAATATTTCTCTTCGTGATTAAAGATGATTATGCACAAAACAGTCGAAAATAGTTTTTAATGTAACAAAATGTCATTGACATTCAACGCTGAACAAAACATGTATTCACTTTACACTGCCCTCTAAAATGATCAGCAACGCGTCGTCGTACTCGACGCCTCTTCAGTATAGCCAACACTCCGAACTAAAATAACGTATAAAATTATTAAAAGCTAAAACAGCCATACAAAATTATATAAAAAATATGTATTAACCTTTAAGTTCTATACAGTAGTTGATTAAAAACCCTTTGTCCTATTAAAAAAAACTGTAAGTTAAATTAGTAAAAAAAACATAAATAATTGTATTTTTTTAATTTTGTGTTGGTTAACATGGTGACGTTCAAACGCGGGGGATTTCAAATGGTTCTCGGCGCAGAAATTTGTTTCGAATGTCGTAGTCGTTCTTAGTACAGTGACGTAGTTAGTAAATCTTTTATTTATCATGGTTTGCTATTTTACATATTTCATTCATGTTTAACAATAAAACACAATCCAAAAGCATAATGGGTATTACAAAATAGTAAAATAGGCTCATACTTTGAAAAGTAGCGATCAGTTGGAATTTATATATGCAAATTCTAGTTTATTTCTTACTGATGAAGTTATCCCTTTCATGGGCAATTTTATTTGTACTACAAAATATAAGTTTACATAGCTGTTTGAAGTTGTTATATTATTTAATACATATTTCAAAAAAAAAAAAAAAAAAAAAATGCATACAATAAACAATAATGAGGTGGGTATTTTTCTTCCCACTGCCCACTGGATAGTGTTTTTAAAAAGTCACATTTTCACTAACTGCACTGATTTTTCCTGATATTATCACGTATAAAGTTCCGTCCACCCCTAAAACAATCATACAAAAGTAATTAGTTACAGTATACGAGTTCCAAGCACAAATTTACATATTTTAGATACATAACCTACAAAAGTTAGCAATCAGGCATGGGCACTGGGTGAAATATTACCCAACTTTGTAACAAAGTACACCTTTGTACAATATGTGATAAATGAGTTTGGAAATGTCACTAATCATATTCTAGAATACTTATATTTGATATATTTACATCTCGCTTGGAGAAATCCACCTCGGGTTTTCACTTTACGCACTTATTCTTCAGAATTTTTTTTGTTGTCACAAAACACAGTCAGCTGTCAAGCCAAAACGCTATACGAACTGCAGTTATCGGCCTAAAGACATGTACCAATTTTTTTAAATGATTTCCACGTGCTCCGCTAGGTAGCAGCACGATCCGAAACTGGGAAATTATCTTCCCAACGCCCAGAAGCGAACTTATAATGGGTGGGAAGAAATCTTCCCACCGCCTACGAAAGGGTTATACAATTGAAGACTAGAAGCAAAAACAAAGTAGGTTATACCATGGATTTATAATAGTACTTCGTACTGGATAGGCAGGTGTGTAGTGGGCAGTGTACGAGATTTTGGACCACGCCCCGCAAAGCTAGTCGGCCATATTTGTTGTTTACGTGCTCCGACAGTCGTCGTGACCGCTGCATTTCACATGTTTCTCTCGTGCATATTTCAAAGGAAAATGTCCTTATTATAAGTAATATGTGACTGTGAAGTTATTGTTAATACACTATTGCCTAAGATAACTGGTCTACACAGGTTTCAAAGTGGCCACCAGCTGAGTTCGGATAGGCCTAGGCCTACATTTACAATTATTTGGTAAATGAAGTAAATGCGTACATACCAAAGACAGTATGAAAGCATACAAGTCATTAGACACGCGTACAACTAGCCTACTTCAAGTGTGGTTTAGTGCGTGAAGTGTTTTACCACCCAATCGAAGGCCTAGGGTGCTATCCCATTCCAGATTTTGTTTCCTCAAGTGCAAAGTGACGCCGGGCCGAAGGCTGAACGACAAGCCCCGGGAACTAGGCCTAGGCCTATGGGTTCTGGATAAAGAAACGGATGGCTGCATATGTGCTGCTCATTGCATGGCAGGGTAAGAAATATTGAAGTATAGTGATAAATGAATAGGTTTAGGTTAGGCCTCCTAAGCCATAGAAATTATACCAGGCCCTAGGCCTAGGCCTACCTAACCTAGGCCTCGGCTAAGCGTATCTGTCAAACAGCATAGACAAAAAAGGGCTGCAATCTGGGCTGCGTACCAACTATGACTGGCAGTGACTGAGATCCGTACCAACTTGACTCACAGTCAAGCTGCAGTCACTGC